>JAWPHD010009111.1:0-107565 GCA_037043455.1 Cyrtodaria siliqua
CCATAGAAGTCAGGTTGTGATAGTCCTTCTAGCAGAAGAGTCCTTAAATTACTTTTATATTTGGAAAAAAGATCATTGTTACGATAATACAATTTTGTAAAGGTTTTACGAAGTTTATGGTAACGGTAACACTGATTGAGTAGCTTTTTAGTTATACAAATATTACGAATATTAAAGTCTTCAACTCGAGTACAAGTTCTTGAAAAGACACATACACCCCATAAGAAGTTGCTCGGGGAACATCCTCATCCAAGTGGGGATAGTTAACAATGTCAAAATTAAAATGATCTCTCTTGTCATAGATTTTGCTAACCCTGATCGCCTTTCCAAATATAAAGTAATTTAAGAACTCTTCTGCGACAAGGACTGCCTTCGAGTTTGGTATCGATATTTATCAAACTTTCAACTTTCAATTTGCTTAATTAGATTATTTATAGTGTTTTATTTAGTTGTTAAAAATAGGAAGTGGAGCTACAATAATTACAATAATTGTATTATATGTAAATATATTTGTCACAAAGGATATGTAATTAGAGAATAAACTTTAGTACTGCAATATGTCCTCATGGAGAAGAATGAAATACACGTACACACACAGAATACAACAATGTATAATATGGGAATGGATGGCAAATATATGCTCATGACCAAGCATCCTACAACTCAAGTATTGAAACAAATGGTAAATTATAACTAGAATACTTAACTGGTGTGTGAGACACATCCTCATGGGCTACAGAACAATATAATACTGAAATCAAACTTTAATTGTGGCTTTTATCAAAATGAGGAACAATAGTTTGCAAAACATATTTGCAATAGCTAGTTTGAAAAGTGTTTTTTTCATTACGTGTATTCATAATATTATTGAATTTAGTGATGCTGATTCTTTTCTTCCTAACATTTTCAAAAAAAGACATATATGACATAAAAAGACATGTAAGAAATTCATCACCAGGGTGGTACTCAGGAGGTACTCAGTATCCATCGAACGGAAGTACTGGTCGAGATACACCGTGGTCAGCAAGTAACTTGCATGGAACAAGACCGTTGATATTACCTGATTTAACATTAGACCAGATGGGATAGAGGTAAGTACCATTGCTTCCGCTATCTTTATCGAAGAGTTTAGTAACCAAATATGTTATATCTACTACCATGAAAAAAAAAAGGGAAAAAAAAGAAATTAAAAAAAAGCTCTTACAAAATATTTCGGAGAGCGTATTATTATGTATAATTACTGGAGAAAGTAAATGATTCCGATCTTCTCAGTAAGTGAAATTACTTTACATTTTAAATCCACTATATACTTAGAACTGAGTCGAACGTAACATGCTGAAATATATGGGGTGCCGTTTTATTTTTCAGTACCATTTTATTCGAATATGGGATATCCCCTATTCGTATATGTGATATCACATATTCGAATATGTGATATCACGTATTCAGAAACGAATATGTCATGAAACATATTCGAATACGTGATATCACGTATTTGAATGCGTGATATGTCATATCACTTATTCGATTACGTGATATCTCAATTTGCTCTTTGTAAATCAAATAACCGCTCCATTAGCCCCCGCGTCGCAATCGGTCCGGGTCCATTCGACCTGGGTCACTGTTCACGTTGAGTCAAAACGTTCCAAGTATTAACGAATACCTCTAGAAGTCAGAGTTGTGGATTAATATAAGATAATTAATAACATATTCAATATAAAATACATTTGGAGTTGACCCGAAAAGTACGTGGCCGAAATGGTATCAAACCAAGATGGCCGGCGTTGACGGCATGATTGCAGCTGCTCTTGGTGCGACCGATGCAGAGATCGCCAATTCTGAAGCGAATCAGAACGATTAAGAATTGTCCTCTTTAGCTGAGTGGTCCGCCATTTTTGTTATTCAGTGCGGAATTGATGCCCGGGATCAATATGTTTTTACTCGTGTTAAAAACCAATAGGTGATATCACGTATTCAAATACGTGATATCCCGTATTCGTTTTGAATAGGTGATTCGAATATTTGATATCACCATTTCAGTGCCCTGGGTCGTAACCGAGAATATCACAGTCATATTACCGTACACAATGATTTCCTTTTAAATAAGGCGCCATCAAGTTATGCTCGTTCATTTTGTTCAGTCCCTTAAAAAAAGAGCATGTAATTATTTGTCAGTTTTACGTTGGAGCCCAAGACCTTCAGGAAAAGCCTGACATATCCTCTTTAAATGGAATTCGTATATTAGAAGTATTATATCCAAAATGAAAGAAATATATTCTGCTTAGGGTGTCTTAAAAATTGAAATTTCTTAACAAATAATAAGACTATCAATGGGTTGTAGTTTCTATTACTTTGAGTTATTGCGCTATCAACGTCCGTTTTTTAATGTGTTAGTCTTCATTTTGCATCCATCCATCCATCCGTCCGTCCGCCCGCCCTCCCAACCGTCCGTCCGTCCGTCCGTGTCCGTCCGTCCATCCATCCATCTATTCATACATTCGTACATATACATATGCAGTGACTGATAAAGCAAAAGCATGAGGAAAACCTTGGCATTTAGCATACGTAATGTTGTTTGATGTCATGAAAAAAATAGTGCAGCGTCCGCGACAATGTACACTTCTATTGTTGGAGGAAGACCTGGGTAGAACCACCGCCGTTCCGCTGTACACACCTTTAATAACGATCTATAAATATCGTCGGTATACGTATACAATAATATAAACCTCGTTTACCCGTGTTGAGCCCTCTACTTTCGGTATCCATTGATAATATACGTGTTCAGCGAAGCTTGTATCTACTTGCATTACAATTATTCGCATACACATATATATAGTCCTTGATCGTTGATAGGCAGATATGCACCTTGCTGAGTTATAGGAATTAAGTAATTCATTTCCTGGAACATGGCGGTTTTATAAATGGTCAGGCTGCCTATAAGTTGTAAGTTTACTATTTTTTCTCCCCATTTTATGTCCTAAATATCTGATATATGAGTTTCATTTCCGATCAAATATGTTATTTAAAGAATGTGAGACCAATAAACTAAGTAAATTGTTAAAACTGGATATGCATGTAAACGAGTCTACTTCTATGTATTGCTCGTTATCAGTTTGTTTACGATTTTCTTGCAATCGTCTGATCGTATTCACAAGAAATATATGATTTCTCATTTGTAGAAAATGGGTTGCTGCGTAAGCAAAGAAAGAAAACAGGATGTTTTACCTAATGAAGCGGATCATCAGGGAAGATCGCAAGGCAACCCACAGCATAGCCAGGGATACCGTAGATCAGAAGGCAATGCAGTTTTTTACACAATAAACCAACGTCAACCTGAACACGGCCGTCACAGGTATTTAAGGGACCAAGCAATATTTATTGTGTGTGTGTGTGGTGGGGGGGGGGGGGGGGGGGGGGGGGGGGGACCGGTGCAAAATGGCAAAAAATAAAAAGTAAAAAAGTAAAATTCTTTCCCCCCAAAAAACTTTAAACAATTACAAATATTGAAGCAATGATATTAGACCATAAAAGACCCCCTTACCAAAAAACATAGGCTTCTGGCGACTGTTTGCTGCAACTCTGCGGCAAACATTGCTGCTAAGCTGCGGCAGACAAGTTTGCGGCGAAGTTGCGGTACACTTTTACCATGCAAATGAAGTATGCAGCAAAGTTGCAGCAAACAAATATGCAAATGACGTTCTGGTGATGTTCACCGCAACTTTGCCACAGACCTCATTTGCATAGTAAAAGTGTGCGGCAACTTCTCAACACACTTCATTTGCATAACACATTTAGCTGTAATCTTCTGGCGATGTTTTGGCGATGTTTGCTGCATATTTGCCGCAGACCTCATTTACATTGTAAACATTTTGCAGCAAACTTCATTTGCATGAATTTTTCTCTGCAATGTTCTGGTGATGTTTTTCAAAAAAATTAATGGACTGAAATTATGGAATAGAACAATGGTGCGCTGTTTGTAAAAAAAAAAAAAATGCACCATATTAAAATAAATTGACACGATTTAAATAAATCGACACTATATAAAGAAATGCTCTCGATTTAAAGTATATCCTTACAATTTAGATTATATCCTCACGATTTAACTAAATGGTTTAGATTGAAATAATTGTTTGTGAATTTTAAATAATTGGACCTTTGTTTTACTAAATGTGCAACAATTTAATTAAATTCACTATATTTAAATAAATCGACACAATTTAAATAAACTGACACTTTTTAAATAAATCCTCTCAAAATTAAAATCTGTCATTTCTGCATTACTCTCATTTTCATGGAGATGTCGAGCGCTGTCATTTTGCATTTCTCCCATTTTTATGAAGATGTCGAACGCTGTCATTTTTGCATTTCTACTATTTTCATGGAGATGTCGAGCACTATCATTTTTGCATTACTCCAATTTTCATGGAGATATCGAGTACTGTTGAGCGCTGCCACTTCTGCATTACTCTCATTTTCATGGAGATGTCGAACGCTGTCATTTCTGCATTACTCTAATTTTCATGGAGTTGTCGAGCGTTGTCATTTCTGCAGTACTCACATTTTCATGGAGATGTCGACTTCTGCCAGTTTGGCATTACACTAATTTTTATAGAGATGTCGAGCGCTGTCATTTCTGCATTACTCTCATTTTCATGAAGATGTCGAGCACTGTAATTTCTGCATTACTCCAATTTTCACGGAGATATCGAGCGCTGTTGAGTATTGTCATTACTCTAATTTTCATGGAGTTGTCGAGTGTTGTCATTTCTGCATTACTCACATTTAATGGAGATGTCGAGTGCAGTCGTTTCTGCATCATTCCCATTTTTATGAAGATGTCGAACGCTGTCATTTTTGCATTACTCCCATTTGCATGGAGATGTCGAGCACTGTCATTTCTGCATTACTCCAATTTTATGAAGATGTCGAATGTTGTCATTTTTGCACTACTCCCATTTTCATGAAGATGTCGAACGCTGTCATTTTTGCATTACTCCCATTTTCATGGAAATGTCGAGCGCTGTCATTTCTGCATTACTCTCATTTTCATGGAGATGTTGAGCTCTGTCATTTCTGCATTACTCCCATTTTCATGGAGATGTCGTGTGCTGTTATTTCTGCATTACTCCCAGTTTCATGGACATGTCACTAACTGTAGCAGTCCAATAGGCACCAATGGTGCCTGGATATCTTAGAATCCGCTCCAGACCCTAGGCAAACCAACAAACGTGTATATACACACATCTACCTATTGATATTGAGGTCATACTGATCATATTATTTTGCACTTGGGATACAATTTTATTTTTTCTGGATTTAAATGTTGGAGTTATCATGGTGTTTGGTATTTCAAAATGTTCTTGCAATGAACACAATTGAATAAATGTTTAAATATAAGGTTCCACGAAACAAATTACCCTTGGCTAAATTACTTGTTCACGTGGTACGTCCTTTGACATAAAATACAAATTTCGCTTTTAATAGTATGTAACTGGAAATAATGAAATTCTGTATAAAGTCTAAGTTTTGCGATGCTGTTTAGGCTAACACAGTCTTCAGATACCGCAGATCAGAATGGAAAAGTTTGTCATGATGTTCCGTGAATAAAGAAACGGCAAATCTGAAATTAAAAGATTGCAATAAAAAAAAATCGGATTGGTAAAATTTGTCGCAATGTTGTGGCGAACAAAAAAACATGCAAGTAAGTTTGTGGTGATGTTATGGTGTACGTTGTAAATAAATACATGTTTCTGGCGAATGTATAGCTTTTCGGCGAGTTTGCGGCAAATTCGACAAAGATTACCATACTGTTTGCGGCAACATCACCGCTAGTGGCAAACATTGGCGAACAATTAGGAATTGTTATAGTGAACAAAATTGTTCGCTGCAAGCTTGCAGCAAACCGCCTTTGGTAAGGAGGGTGCTTATGGACCAGGCAATATTTATCTGGGCATTGGTAATGGTGCAAAATGGCATGGGACAGGTACTTTTTTTGTCGCAACAAACCATGGGACGATACCTTTTTTTTCGTTTGCTTGCCATGGGACGTACATTTTCTTTTATATAACATTTTTATTTGCACCGGTCCCAACCCCCGATAAATATTGCCTTGTCCCTAAAGAAGATAAACAAATACACCCTGGATAAAATTAATCACTATTGTAACTGACTAATTTTACTATTTTAAATACATGTTTTGTTTTGACCAATAGTATGTAAAAAATATTAATTTTTGTTTAAATTGTTACTTATTTTGAGAGATACCTTCCATTTATATGTAAGCATGATACTTTCTGATAAAACACATGACATGAAACGAAGTCAGCTTAGTATAAAAGCGTCTTAAAATTGGTAGGAAATCATATAAAAACAATAAGAGTTTGACCCATTTATTGCAGATGTTCCGCCTATAATAAAATGAAAGATGGATTATCCTAAATTACTCCCTTTTAATTGAATATCTTTAGAAATTTAAGTAACTGTAATTCGGTGTTAATATTACATATTTCGAAATTTCGATTTAAACTCATATTTTACAGTTCAACCGTATCTCTAATTATTGATTATTTCTATTAGAATATTATTGATACATTCCTAGGTGTACTTAGGAATTTTGACTAGTATACACTAGTAAACAAACAATACGTAGAATAGATGAATGATTGTCTGACAGTATACTCATAACCCCTATTCATATAATCGGGTTGCCTACTTTGTCATTTCGCAGGATGACGTTTAAAAGCATCCAAGCCTTCTTAAACGCTACAACCCCCAATTGTTATCTGTTTGATAAACATAGCCGTGCTTTGCAATAGAAAAAAAGATACGTGTTTTGACTTCATATTAACATTAATAATGAATTAATTGAATGGTCAGATCAACATATATTCGTTAGATTCCGGACAATCGGAAATACTGAGCGTGGATACATGTAACATGTTTTCCCTCCCTCCCTCTCCCTCTCTCTCTCTCTTGTTCATTTAATTATTTCTATACTGTTATTATTGTCTGATGTTTTATCATGTGTAGGTTATGTTTAACTTACGCGGTTGAGAGTTTTGCGTATATTTTAATACCCAAGCAATACATTATGACATTTGTCTATAATGCTTGCATTAACATAAACAGTACGGATATTGCGTTTTTTCGAGCTTTTAGTATACATGACGTTTTATCTTAACAACAGTTGACTTTATTCGCACGGCACATTTTTTGTTCTCTATTGGGGCCTCTATTTAAAACATGTACCCCTCTGTTTTGTAAATTTAAAAGCATGTATCGGCTGTTATGTATTTCTTTTTCACGACCTAAATAGTAGAGATTACATTAAAATAATAAAATCTGATAAAATCTGAAATATGATAAATAGCTCATTAGGTGACATCATAGATAAAACGTAGGTAACGGTAATCTAATTTAAGATAAAGCCTTGAAGAACTGAAGAAAGGTTTGAAGGTGGTTTCTATAGCCAGTATTGCCTTTAAAGGGAAACACACCAATCTGTGCATTTGTTTAAAACTTGCAGCTTCCAGTTAGATTTTACATAAATTGCATATTTGCAAATCACTAATTAATTATAATGTAATATATTAACGTACATCTGTCTTCTTTCATATCACCAGTCGTTGATTATAGCGGACCCATAATAGAAATCTATTCCACTAAATTTTAAGCTGCAATAATCAGTCTCGGAATAAATTACATCAGGTTTTATTGGCATCTTTATTGTATTACGGCTGACAGTATTATGCCATGAATGAATGTTTTTGAGAAAATGATTTATTTATGCTGGAGAATACCGGAAATGCATGTGCACTTCAAAGCACAAATGTGGATGAATTAAATCCAGTTATGCACGTAAAAAAGTGTTTAATATCGATTCGTTATTTCGTATTTATTCCAAAAAAATATTTATTCCAAAATGTCTCGAATTCAAAGATCTAAAAAGATTTTTTTTGTGGTGCGTTTTCATTGGCCGTGAGTATAATTCTGCCACGTACAGTGCAAATAATTATGATCTTTCTTGATATGTTTATAGCCTAAATAGTTTGAGTTTATCTCTTGCATATATAAGTTAGTTGGGTTTCTCTGGAATATTCTCGCGTAGTGTTATATATATATATATATATATATATATATATATATATATCTGTTTTATTTAGAGCATATTTTTTCGAGTATAAGTGATTTATACTGCTTCTCGAGGGCCGCAGGCCCGACAGTGCAGTATTAATCGCATACGATACAAATATGCTATAAATGTTTTGTACCAAAGCCATTCTATGCCGGTATAAACATTACAACTACGCGCGTGTAAAATGGAGTAGACCATGGTTAAACTGCCGAATCTGTCATTTATAGCACGGATGAAATATACCGGCAGTTATAGCACGGTTTAGGCGCAGACCTCAGGTTTATGAAAAGTATATCATAAGCAAGACAAAAGGAAAACCATTAGAGCTATGGTACAATACATATAGGGAGAATAATTTGCGCACTACCAAGGACAGACAACCTTCGGACGAACTACGGCAGGGCGCCTAGCTATGACGAGAGACACAGAAATCAAACGTATGCATTCACTCAATAAAAAGGATAGCACGCTGATCTACTGTATCTCTACATCATAACACACTCGTCTGGAGGCACAATTAACATATACACGCATACATACATACAATTATAGCTCATATGAGTGGGATGACATTTAAGCATTCAACCACACACACCTATATTGAGACAGTTACAACGAAAGGTGCGGGATCTTGGAAATACTGTGAATTCAGTTAAAATATTAAAGGGAGATAATTTGAACTCACTACGGCAATTTTCGAAATTTGGAATCTCGTAAAAGATTCATGTTCGCAAAGCAGAATTATATATAGGGAGAAATATTTGAGAAACTACCAAGTACAGACAACCTTCGGACAAACTACGACAGGGCGCCTAGCTATGTCGAGAGACACAGAAATCAAACGTATGCATTCACTTCCTATATATATATATGTGTATGTACACACACAAGGTGAGAAGTGATTAGTAGTTAAACAAGGAAAACATATTTTTGGGGCATATATAAATCACTACAGCATACCGAGGTTTGATATTTTCTCCAGCAAATATGTTTGCAAAGTTAAAGGTGAAGTGCTTAGTGTAGTTATTGATTGTGGTGAATCTTATCAGGAACCAGATTGAATGCTGTGTTTCAAATGAGATGATCATCATCTTTTGTATTTCTTGAAATATTCAGGATTGAAACAGCTGTACAATTATATAAACTATTCCGTTTTTTAAGGACAAAAATGCTATCCATCGGAACAGTAACTGCGCAGTGCTCAATTTAAGTATAAATGTAATAGTAAAACATTATATGACCTTTTCAGTGCAAATAATTACGATGGATCTTAATATATAGATAACCTATACACATGAACACATTATTTTGAATGTATTCTATTTCCCATAGTATTTGGCGGGGTTTCTCTGGAATATTCTCGCATATTGTTAAATGTATACAAATATACTAGAAGTGGTGTGCATGTAAACAGGTAATACTCATTATGTTAGTTATTGATTCAGGTGAATCTGATCAGGAACCTGATTGCATGTTGTGTCTAATATGGTATGATGTCATCACATGTTTCATTTCTTGTAATATCCAGGAATGAAACAGTTGGGCCACAAAATCAAGATAATCGACGTTCTCGCGCACACGATCAAGTACAAACGAGGCCACACAATGCTCAAACACAGGGTTTTCAAATCGAGATTCATCGATCAAAACAAGAACAAGAAGAGCAGATGAGAAGGTATTATAATATTTAATACGTGGAATCAGAAATTAGTCATAACACATACACATTTGTGTTTTGTTTCAATACATATTGTTTGTGAAATGTGTTAAAATTAATGTGTTAAAGGCTTAGTATGACGTTTCCAAATATCATATTGTAAGTTTTTATCTTGCAGAAAGGAAAAAAAGAAAACTAACACAGATGCCGCCATGGCAGATTTACAGCAACAGCTTCAAAATGAAAGAGACCAATTGAATAGGTTTGTGTAATATTATTAGATAACGCCAATGTACAGTTTTGTTGATAATAATGATACCTTGTTTGTTTTTACATTTATTTAAAAAAGAAAAGTATAACTATAGGTATGTCAATAAAAGAACAAACACACATACGAAAGTGTCTTAATGGTAGGTATAAGAAAGAAATATAAAAAGACCGGACAGGGAAAGTAGCATTCAAGGAGGACAGTCAACCACAAAACACAGAAACAAACACGCAAACAGACAAACAAGAAGGCAAAAGCAATACAAAATGCAAACGACATCACAAACACAAAAGGGTTGACAATATGGCTACCGCCTAGGAACGGTCAGTGGCAACAAAGGCCACTGGGGGTTTAAACCGATTCTAGGGTGCACCAAACCTCACACTTACCCTACTGTCATCCCATTAAAACAAGACAGTGTAAATAAAGAATTCCCCGCCATGATCTAATCACTAACCAACAAGGCAGCATCAATAGGCAATATAAGTAAAACACAAATATGCTCGTGTAAATATAATACAAAAAAACAATAGCCTAGAAAGCCACAATGAAGGTACTCAATGACTTGGCAGAAGCCAGAGCAGTAAGAGAATAAACCATTAAGGGCACGACAAGAAATATCATGGACAAACATCAAACGCCACCGTCCCAATGGGCTTTAGGTAGGCGTCATAGGGTCCACAGCCTGTCCGGTCATCGTACAATTAAAGAGGAAAGCATAGTGGCGAACTGTAAAAGGGTCCACCACCAAGCATGCAGTACGTTGCAAAATGATAGGGTCATAACCTCTTTTGATAAACTGTTTAACAAGTTTAACAAAGATAGTATGACAGTGATCATGACCAAGAATCTTACGAAGTTTATAAATCACATCACCATAGAAGTCAGGTGGTGATAGTCCTTGGCGAACGGGAAATGTAGCTTTCGCAGAACACAGTCAATCAAAACACATATTACAACTAACACCACTTACAATGTTAATAAGAAGCAATGCATTTGACATCACAAACACAAACGGATTGACAATAGGGCTACCGCCTTGGAACGGTCATTGTTAACCAAGTTTTAATGAATAGCAAAATGGGATAATGCTAATTGATGCAATCTATAATTCTGACCTTCAGAAAACAAATGGCGAATACGTTAATCTATAATATCAAAGTTACCAGTGATGACATGACCTGAGGGATCATATAAAAAATTAGATGTTTTACACTCACATTCCATAGGAGTGTTATTTTCTATGTCAAGGTCAGAAACTATTTTGATGTAGTTGAAAATAATATTTCTAATTAAGTCGACTGCAGATATATTTCATTTAAACTGGTTTATTATTTAATTTATCGATAAACGTTTTCCCCCCGTTTTTTCCGCTAATTCTTTCATATAACTGCGTGGTTTGTCAAACTTGAGCCTAACGTGATCTTTAACGGCAGTAAAACAAGAAGTCAAAGTTTGGAGATGTTTGTAGTGGTAAAGGAACTAGAACTGGAAATAAAGCGGGTTTTATAAGTTTATTTGTGTAATTTAGGAATTAAGCACAAACAGCGAGTATGCTACTTTTATCTCTTGTTTGTGTTTGTTCCTTCCAAGGGATCCCATTTTCAGTATTTATTATTCGACTTTTATTTTTTTATATTCATATATACATGACCATCTGTGTGTTATGATATTATTGCCTATTAATGATGCCTTGTTTGTTAGATAATATATCCAGGCGGGGATATCAATAGTGTCACTGTCACTTTCTTTGGTTTAAAATAGCGTAAGAGTACGGTTTGCTGCACCCTATAAACCTGGGTTAAACCCCAGCGACCTTTGTGCCACTGACCGTTTGAAGTATATAGCCCTGTTGTCAACCCGTTTGTGTTTTTCTCCTGATCTTCACAGCGTGCACGTCGCGGTGAGGGCACGCATGACACTCGGGATGAGTGTTTCAGTCTAGGGCCTTGTCAGCCCTACACTACATTACCGGGATGAGCACTATATTACATGGGTAAATAGATGTTCGGTACTAAAAATGCCGGTACTACTGGACTGCGAAAGTACGGGAGGGTCCAGTAGACTCGAGTGTCATGTGACCAAAAGTGAAGATGTCTCCTGCGTCCCATCACAGCAGACACCATCTGATGTCTACAGATCCTGGAAGTCAGAAGTCCGCGGGCCGGAGCCGGAGCCTAGATATCAGGGACGCAACCATAATCCCGGGTATCGAAGCGAAGGTCGAGGCCTACATTCGACAGAAGACCGAAGGTGACAGGACGTCGGGCGGTGTGTGCGGCGCAGGGGTCATACTGTGATGGGTGTGGCCCCAAAACCAGATCCCGACCATTAGCGGATGTAGACGGCCAACATAGCGGATGTAGCTTAGCGGATGTAGGATACCTTGACCAGACCACTTCACCGCCACAGCGAGACCTACACACTACACAGAGCGTTTGCGACACATCATCTACGTACATACAACAGAAGCGACAACACAGCAGCAGCACTAGATCAACCAACGCACTCATCTACAACAGTCCAGACTCTATTGTGCCCATCGCGTCAGGGTTGCCTCGACGTGTTAGTTGGCGGAGGGACTATAAACCTCAGAAGTACACACAAACCCGTTTGTGTTGGTGATGTCGCCTGTCTTGCTTATTAACATTGTAATTATTACAAGTTTCTAATTGTCCTCCTGAGGGAAGTTTATTGTGTAATTAATTATTGTCTGATTTATTGCCTGTTTTTTTATTGACCGTGTTCTGTGAAAGCTAAATTTCCAAGGCGGTAGCCCTATTGTCAACCCTTGTTGTGTTTGTGGCGTCATATGCCTTTATTCTGTGTTAACATTGCCATTCATTTGTCTTTTTGCGTGTTTTTGGGTTTACTGTGTTATGTGAAAGCTGGATTTACTGTTCGACTTTTATACTTATTTTTTATAATTTCTCTGTTAAACTCAGTTAGACCTTTATATTTACTTTTATTGTCTAAAGCTGCACATTACGCCAATACGTATAACATATACGCAACGACGTCATCAACAACTATACTTTTAACAGCATCATAAATATACACGCTAAAAATATTGGAGTGTTTAAATTATATTTCCAGAGGGTTTACATTGTCCCAGATACATGTCAACCTGATGTGAGGGACTTGAAGATCATCGATACCAATATAAAATGAATACAATATAAACCCTCTGGAAATATTTGATTTCTTATCTGACATGGATTTGTATGTATTTAGTACACACAATTTCGAGAGATTGAACATAATTCAAACACATTCTCACAATTTACATTGTGTCCACCTCTCAGCACCAAACGAAAAAAATATACAGCTTTATACCGGGTTTAGCAATTTTAGATGGTTGTTTTGGATGTTTTCTGCCGTTTAAAATCGGCTGAAGGACCTGACGTCAGAGGTTTTGATATGAATGTTAAAACCTTCTCAATAACCAATTAGCATTGAGTATTTTAATAAACTATGTTAGATATATCGTTTATTATGATAAAATGACACTATAACAATATAACAATCGGAGCCCCATACTATAGTTGTTTTACCAATAAATACTGAAAAGATGTATATTAGGCAGTTATGTTAATATGTATTGTTATTGCTTATTCAGCTTTATTTAGATAGTTTCGGTATAAATTACCATGCGTTTGTAATACATAGTAATAGTAATAGGAAATGGAATGGAAATATACTTTTCTTATTTTCCATTTAATAACCACTCATTTACATAATTCATGTTGTCTTGTATGTAAACAGATACATGTACATGTATGCAGCAAGATGTTTCAAAACTATCTTTTAAATTTATTATGAGACACCATTCATGATTTTTGGATTACGTTTTGTATTGTTCTGTTGCAGAAGTAAAGAAGAACTTAAACAGAAAAACGATGAACTTAAATCGTTGAAACAAAGCAACAGTAATGCAAGGAATCAGCTTCGTGCTCGGTGGGTATCATGACATTGTCATAATTTAAATACGCATGCAGCTATTTATATACAAGGAACACGTCCATCTGCTATTTTTCTCTTTAAAAGGGAAAGCATGTGTATACTAAAACTGTTTTTAACACATAATGAGTTATTTCCCTTTCCATAGTCCGATAGTCTTGAGATGTAACTCCTTACATAGTGTATAATATTGGATTAACTGATAGCATAACAACACTAGTGTGTATAACGTATGGTACATATAGACAAATTATTATTATTTATATTTTAAAAAATGAGATATAGGGTCCTATAGAAACCACAGCGTCTGAACGCAATGGCATCGTAGGTCCGCACTGTAAGACATGCTTAAGAGGTTTCGAGCATAATGTATAAACTTGGTTTACATTTTTGTACTATTGATTTTATGAGTATTGAGTTCTGCCCAACCCGGGGCTAGAGGGCGTGAGCGGTAGCTAGCATATTTCGCTACCGCTCATGAACAGTCTCAATCAAACCGAGACTGCAATATTTCGTATGTGTCGTTTTCGACCATTTCCAAAGGTCCATTATCATACTCTTTTTTTTTTGAGATGTGGAAAGATTTAATGGAACATTTAAGCGTATCGTTTGCTAATTTGTATGGGTGTTGATCTTACTATTAGAGATTTCCTTTTGATAGGATGTATTTTTAGTCACGATTTCTTACCAATTTGTGCGCTGAAGGCAGGATAATATAGTGAGGTAGTTTAGACATAAATCGATTAGAGCTTACCTGTAGTCCGTTATGCATGTTGACTGTTCCAAGTCGGTACCAAGTCGGTACCATGTCGGTACCAAGTCTTCGCCAGTCGTTATGCGTATTGTCCTGTTCTTTGACTATTTAATTTTCTTATTCGATTTTGGGTGTGATACAGTGCGGACATTTGGTGTATTGCGTTTGGGTGATATGGTTTCTATAGGACCATCGTTCGCATTTGTGATACATGCATATGCGACAGGGAATAGTATATTCATAGTGCATGTAGTAACGTAAAATTCCATTTGGCTATTCGCCAGTAAAATATTTGATATTTCATTAAGAAAAGTGTACGAAAGGAGAATTGACATACTTGTATGTACCATCAAAGCAGTACAACATATAAATTTTTTTTTATGGTAATTATTTCCATAACCGGTCTTGGTCGAATATAGTAATATACACAAAGAACAGATTACGATTGGGAATGTCATTGGTCAAAAGAATATTTCAAATGAACACACATCACTCATTCGTACTATTGTATTCCAACAAATTATAGCATATACACAAATAGTCGTTCTAGAACTTATTTACTCCAATATCTGATATGTATTATTGTTCAACCATTTAAACAGTCCCGCTGTCTTTGTGTTATGTATTGTCCCTTTCAATGACTTCTTAAATATGTGCATTTATTTCGGTTTGTGGTGCAGTGTAGATCTACGGTGCCACTGCGTTTGATTTCTATGTTTTCCATATAGATTCTTTTCTCATTTTTGTTGGTATTAAACACTATTTGTTTTTATTTAAATGAACAATTTGTCTTAAATGGGACCGAACTGTTAAAGAAAGTGCATTGTTAACAAGTAGTTTTCATAACTCATTTAGACATTTTGCTATCAGCATTATTTTTATAAAAATGCAATACTATCCATTTGTATACGTATTGTACACTGTTATAATATAAATCCTTTTTTTAAGATATGATCAAGAAATACAATGGAAAGATAAACAGATTTCGAGCAAAGAAAGTGAACATGGAGATCTAAAAGAAGAAACGCAACAGCTTAAGATAAGGTTTGTTTACATGCAAATAAATCAAAGAGTAGTTTCGTCCCGATATGCTAATAATTGATATCGCTGGAGAAAAACATGTTGTGTGTCTTTCTGTAATTATTTGACATATTCATAGCGAAGTTGCACTTAAATTGGTGAAACTAATTGTATTTTAAAAGTATTCTGTGTGTATTTCTATTCATTGCTTTATAAGTGCAATAAAAAACACTCTGTGTTCAGCAAGAAGGAACTTGTCAGTCATGCCCTATCTCAGTAAAATATCTTTTTACTGACATATATTTAATCAGTTATATTCTCTGTAAAAGGTTGAATGCCATGGCAGGCGCTAAGATGACTGACAGCGATACCAAAATTACCGAATACCGCCCGACAAAACTTGCAAAGAGATATACTGAGCTTTATGAAACTGTGTGGAGAGATGCCTTCGCCGAACTACATCAGAATGAAAATAAATCCGACGAAGAAGTCATTCAGATTTTGTTAGAATCGTTTGTGGTAGGATTTCGCTCTTCTAAATATGTTCTAAGCTTGTATAGTAGCAACATACTTTGACCTTGTTCTTTAAAACAGTCTTATTAACACAGAAACAATGCTCTAAATATTAAAGAGTTTTTCAATATTGTATAGCTATTTAGCGGAAATCGTTCATGCATGGATTATTTGTCCCAAATTCATAGTTTATGCAGTGCGAACACCTTAATATTATATTGTAATATGTAAATATAATGTGTTCATGCAAAACTTGTTTTACAAGTGTTGTCAATGGATTCAAAATAAATTAACGAAGAAAATGAATAGTAGTTTAATAAAATCGGTAATTTATTTTATAGAAGTTACGATGAATTAAACATAGCGATTTTACTGTACGTCGACGATGACGTCGCCGAAAATATGTGTTTCTGCATATACTTTGATAATGTGGAATAAAAGAAAATTAGCATTTGTTATTTTGTCATGACTTACATATTTTATTTCATCCCATAGTGATCAAATCACTCATGATTCGCATTCGTGAAAATATAGCGCTTTTTCACTTCATGAAATAAAATTTGTATTCACGCCAAAGCATATATCTATATTTTTATTGTGTTATTTTTTATGTTTTAATTTCCTTAGAAAATATACAACGACTGCAAGGAAGAGGCGGAGAGTCAACTGGAAAAATTGCAGACTGCTGTTACACCGTTTCACATGGTGAGCGCAATTCATGAATAAATGCAATTCACGATGATGTTACTTCAATGTGTTGTTATATGTATCAGTTAAGAGTTCGTACATAGTCCATGTCAGAAAGTGACAGTTTACTATATTATTGCACACCCGAAATATTGTATGACAGTTATAATAAATTACACTCTTCAGCTTGGAAATATGTATTTTTTACATTGCGCACTGTTATCATCATCTTCTATTGTATTTATATTCAGAGTAGGGAGGATCTCCCAAAAGTGATAAAGCCCCTGAAAGACAAACGAAAGAAGTTTTACAAAGATGATATCAAGAGATTAGAAACCGTAGGTCTTTTAAATTTGTTGTAATTCTATTAACGGTTATCTGACTTGGGTCTAAAGTTGTTGTGTCGGAATGTAAATTGTGTCTCTCTAAATAGTTTTCATTATTTACTTCTAGAAGTACTTGTGCCAGCAAGTTTCGTTTCATTATATACGTATAATACAAATTTGCGAGTAAAGTTCATGTAATAAAATGATTTATATGTATGTTTGGTAACTTGAACTTATAAAAATAGATGCCAAGGTCGAAAATGAAGTGTATAATTCACAGAATACGGCCGACAAAACACACTTTTTAAGCAAACTAATATAGGAATACATACAATTTTTAAAGTAATATGTGAAAAATCACAAACAGCTATGGGTTGACAATAGGGGTACTGCTCTTAAATCTTCATCGGCGAGAAAGGCTGCTGGTGATTTAAATAGGTGCGCAAATCCTCACTATTTTCATCATTCATCCGAATAAAACGGAACAATATAAATAAAGAATCCCTGCAACAATATCCTATAATAAACACAGCAGGAAAATTAGGCGATACCTGTATATCACTGTATATATATAAATATAAGTATAATAGTCAAACAGGAAATGCAGCTTTCACAGAACACAGTAAACCCAAAACAAGCAAAACGACAAACATGAATGCCAATGCTAATAAGGAATAAAAGCATATGACGTCACAAACACAAAAAGGGTTGACAATAGGGCTTCCGCCTTGGAACGGTCAGTGGCAAAAAAGGCCGCTGGGGGTTTAAACCAGGTTCTAGGGTGCACCAAACCTCAAAATTACCGTACTATCATCCCAATAAAACGGGATAAATAAAGAAATCTCCGACATGAACTATTCTCTAACCAACAAGGCAGCATTAATAGGCAATATAAGTAAAACACAAAGATGCTCCTTTATATATAAATACAAGACACAAAAGCATAGAAAGCCACAAAGAAGGTACTCAATGACTTGTCAGAAGCCAGAGCAACAAGAGATCAAACCACTGAGGGAACGACACGACAAGATTGCAGACGAACATCATCAAGATGTACTAATGTAAAACAGGACACGCTTAAAGGAAGACAAACATAAATCTTTACTGGGTAAACATAGCTTCTCCAATATATCAGCTCATCTTACAAAGGTCCATTATCGTACTCATTTTTACAATCAAATAAGCCAGTGTAGTGGAGAATTGTAATTGAGTCAACCAGCAATGATTCAGTGCGTTTGAAGATAATAATTTCGTAACAGTGTCTGTCTTTTTTGCCACTGACCGTTCCAAAGCGGTAGCCCTACTGTCAACCCTATTTTTGTTTGTGACTTTATTGCCATTCATGTTTGTCCTTTTGCGTGTTTTTGGGTTTACTGTGTTCTGTGAAAGCTGCATTTCCTGTTCGACTTTTATACTTATTTAACCTGTTTTGGTAATACAGTTATACTATACATATATTTCAGTATCATTTGCTTTCTTTTTTAGATTGCCAATAACATACTACAGAGTATTCCATTCACAAGAAATGAAAACAAAGCAAAGTTCAGTATTTACCTAAAAAAAAGTCTTAAGCTTTGTTGGCTAATGGTTATCGAGGATCCACCGGTATTCGTTGATTGTAATACCAACCGTATAAAAGGACAACCACTTGACAAGAATTTGTTTAGGGAGTACACATTGTCGGACAAGACCGCGTCTGGCCAGACGATTAATTTCGTCGTTTTGCCAGCACTCTATCTCCAAAAAGGAGGAGCACTTCTTTGCAAAGGGGTTGCTCAAGGACAAAAGATAACACACGAAAGCAAAGAAAAGAAGGCACAAAAAGAAACCGATCAGAAGGATTTGTCAAAGTCATTGAATCAAAGAGATACTATATCTTCTTCAGCATCAGATTTATCCATATCGACATCGCGAAAGACAGAACCTAAACAAGGCGGTTTCAGTGAAAGGAATAGTTTTCATAAGGTCAAAGATACCTCTGCAGAAAACAAACTAGTGAATTCAACTAGAAAACACGATGGGCAAGAAACGACTGACAATAACAGTACTGGGAGTCTGGTTTAACCACAACCGAATCAAAATCAGGAACATATTACAGCGTTATAAACATTAATACTGGTGCATAAGCCGAAATTTCTAACAAATATGAAACAGATGACAATGCCATTGCACCGCAGTATGACTTCTACTACTTTTTCCTTATATATTAGTCGGAAGCAGTTGTTGAGCGTCAGCTTGCATTACTATGTATATGTAACATTGTACATATTATACTGGGTGTTTATAAATCGTGATGCGAATTCAACAGCAAAGAGACCAATATCAAAGTTGATTATAGTCATTTAAAACATGGTTTTCTCAGTCAGGTTATGTATGTGCAATTTGATTTCTTATATGTTAGGTAACGCATAAGGTATAAGACCTTTCTTCTTAGCCATGGTGATAAAATAGCCACACTGTGCCTTCAGTTTTCTGGTTTTCTTGTTATTTGTGTATTTACTTAATATCTTATTGCTCATTTGCCTTTATTTACTTTAATTTTAAACATGATTTCGACTTTTTAACTCCCGAAGGAGAGTTTTTAAAGCCTACTCGAATACATGAAAGTAGAAATTTGGAAATCGCCGAACACTGATGGCAAGCTCGGGGAGACGTTTTACTGCCGCCACACTGCACAAGCAACGCCACTGTGCTATAGAAAAGAGTATGATAATGGACCTTTGGAATCGGCCGAGCACGACACATACGAAATATTGCAGTCTCGGTTTGATTGAGACTGTTGATGAATATTAGTGACATATGCTAGCTACCCTTTGCTAGCCCCAGGTTGAGCAGAATTTAATATTTAAAATGTCAATAGTAAAGCTATTTGAGCAATCCTGAAAATGATATGCATATGACGGTGAATGTTCCCAGTTTCTAACAAAATACTTGCACAGGCAACGCTAATGTGATATATAAAACAAGAATGGAAGGAGACATTTGGAAATCGCCGAACACGATAAATGTAATACATATTGCATTTTTAGATTGATTGAGACTGTTCTTGAACGGTAGTGAAATATGCTAGCTACCGTTCCCGCCTTTTAGCCCCGAGTTGAGCAGAACTCGACACTTAAAATGTCAATAATAAGAACACTTGAGCAATCCTCAAGATGGTATTCATATGACGGTGAACATGGAATCGTCGATGCGGTATTTTCATACCAATCCATGACCAGCGACGTATGGACACAGTTTCTAAGAAAATGCTTTGCCCTAAACGAGACTACAATATTCGAAATAAAAGAAAGCCAATGATAAGTGTCATCACATAACCGCATAAGTTAAAATTTCGGCTTTTCCTTACGGTAATGACTACGGATTTTGATTATGAAATTTTGAAAAAATTACAACGTTGTGTATTACATTACCAGACCCTGAACTGATTACTTTGAAAAAGACAAAGTTTTATTAATTAAAACGATTAAAAAAAAAGCCGACTGGTTTGCTGAAATAGAGACACATTGTATATTTAAAGTCTTTACTGTTATAGACGCCATAATGACTGAGATTTGGAGTTTGGAATAACAGGACAAAAGAGAGTCGGCCTTTTAATCTCATTACGTATGTCTGATCCTTTGAAATTTTCTATCCGTCAAGCTCAAAACTGTTTAAATTATAACATATTTAAGGATAAGGCGTGGTGTAGATAATGATGATGAAATCATATATTACTTGTTTGCATACATTTGGTGGATTACTACATTATGAATTCAGTTATGCGACCCAGCTTTAATTGCTTACATAATTGTTTGATAATTTATTCAACGTGAGACGTAGCAGTTAATTCTAACTATTAGATTAGTACAGATAATACTGAAATGTTGTATATAATTATGCAATATTATTTTACTATGTATACTCGCAGTTTAAAATCAAAGTCTTTGTTTGAATGTGTATCTTTAATATGCTGACCTTCTATGCAACCATTGATCACGCATTTAGTAATACAACAATGTTATATGTGTATATTATAGCTCATTTGTATTGCTTTTGCAAACCTGCAATAATATTTACATATATTGATTAGGTTATACGAATATCTGATATGCATTGCTGACTCTCTCATGTTACTATGTATTTAACGACGGGGAAACCAGCTGTTGATTATTTACTGGGATTTATTATTATAAGTATGTAATACAAAACTCAAATCATACACACTTGCTTTTATCAGTGACCTTTCATAACTGTCCTCGATATAAATTTTGACATAACTTCCGTTTACATGCATTATATGACGGTGTTACACGAATTGTTAAAGGTTTTGACATATGTTAGATATCTGAAATTTAAAGTATAAATCAACACATAGACACATGGACACATAATTATTTTCCTCTAGATTTCAAAATATTTGGTCGCACTTAAATATCCAATGCAAAAATTGAGCAAAAGTAAGTTTCTAATGCATTCTTTTAAAATAAATGATTGTAATGAGCATGTGCGTGTATCTCGTGTGTACATATGTACATAATATACCGATATTGGACGCTTCGAACTCCTTTAAAACCGGAAGCGACCAAGTGAATTTTATAAATCTTGCACATTTATAAGTTAATTCATGGATGTCTTAGTTTGCATAAAGCATACAAAGTTAAACTATATTGTAATTTAATTGTAATACTTGTGAACGCAGTCATCACACGAATGAAACATTCATTGTACAGGTAGTCATATGTTTTCCGAAGTTATAACACCATAATTGTTCAAGATAGCTTTTTACATTTTACCACTTGTGTTTGACACATTGTTCAACTGTTTAACCTGAATATTGCATGCATCACGATTCACAGTCCAACATACTATAAATGGTTTCAAAATATCATTGATTCCTATAGCTGTGTTCAACGGCAGTCAGTTATGTGCAATACATAACAAGGAGTATAATACATAAAGCACAGTAGTAATATGCAAAACAAAATAGAGTTTGGATATGACCTTTATAAAAGAAATGATACCATTTTCTCAGTTATATGTATATGGTCATTATGAATAACCTGACTCAGATTGTTTAGTTCATAATTATATTCTAATGTCATAAGCCTCATATGTAGATCAGAATAATATTATGTTTTATATGGAAATTGTAAATAAAAAGAGAATGTGTAATTGTCTTGTTTTTTCAGCTTGTGTTCTCCAAACCCATATTGACAAGGAGTCTGATCACGTCAGACATTTTCTAAAACATTATCTTAATAAGGTCATTGATTTTATTGATATACTAAGTCTTTTTCGAGATAATCGTGTTGTTGATTTTATTCCTAAATATTTAAAAAATTCCGAAAATCCTATAATTTGTTATAAGTACAAAAACCAATTAGAAATATGATTTTCAACTACAACAAAATAGTGTCTGACCTTGATATAGTAAATAACACTCCACGTTAATCAATATTGTGCTAAAGCTGATGAAAACTCTGGGATTAATTTATTTTGGTCTATTAAAATTTCAGGCGACAATCTTGATAAAATGTGCAATAAACGGCAAGCTTCATCATAAGTACTCATGACTTTTCTACATTATATACAACTTTACCACACAGCCTTATCAAAGACAAGCTTATTGCTCTCATTCAAAACAACTCTGCTAAGGAAAATACTACATGTTTGGGAAGTAACAATATTAAAGCGTTTTTTACTAACAGCAGTTTGGACAGTTACACTATGTGGACTTGCAATGAAGTTTATTAATCACTTATATTTCTATTAGATAATGTTTTCGTCAGGTATGAAACTACCGTTTATAGATAAATTGTAAAGTATCCCTATGGGTTAGAACTGTGCACCCCTTGTCGCAGATTTGTTTTTATATTGCTATGAAAGAGATTTCATGATGAGTCTTTCACCAGATACCCAGGCAGATGTTATTGAAGCCTTTAATGACACCTCTCGGTATCTGGATGACATATTGAACATTGACAACCCTTTCCTTTCTACTATGGTTAATAATATATATCCTAAAGAACTACAACTTAACAAAGCTAATCTTTCTGATACTAACGCTTCTTTTGTCGATTTACATCTCTCCATTGAAAATGATGAAATAATTAGCAAACTCTATTGCCAAGAGTGAAGATTTTAATTTTGATATTGTTAATTATCTCCATTTAGATGGGGATGTTCTCCGAGCAACTTCTTATGGAGTCTTGATTTACAAATGTACATCTCTCCATTATGTGTCTCAACGTATTCGTTTTTTCTAGAGCTTGTACTCGAGTTGAGGACTTTAATATTCTCTATCTTTGTATAACTAAAAAGTTACTCCATCAGTGCTACCGTTATCATAAACTTCGTAAAACCTTATTATCGTAACCCTGATCTTTTTTTCCAAATATAAAAGTAATTTAAGAATTTTTCTGCGACAAGGACTATCACAACCTAACTTCTATGGAGACGTTTATCAAAAGAGGTTAAAACCCTCTCATTTTGCAAAGCACTGCATGCTTGGCGTTGGACCCATTTACATTTGCCACTATGCTTTTCTCTTTTAAATGTGCGATGATCGGACAGGCTGTGGACGCTATGATGACGTTTACCTAAAGCCCAAAAGGACGGTGACGTTTGATGTTTGTCTGCAATCATGTCTTGTCGTGCCCTCAATGGTTTATTCTCGTGTTGCTCTGGCTTCTGCCAAGTCATTGAGTATATTCCTTGTGGCTTTCTATGCTATTTTGTTTTGTATTTATATATACACGAGCATCTTTGTGTTTAACTTATATCGCCTATTAATGCTGCCTTGATGGTTAGAGAATAGTTCATGGCGGGGATTTCGTTATTTAGACTATCCCATTTTATTGGGATGTGTGATGTTTGGTGCACCCTATAACCTATAAGGCAATATAAGTAAAACACAAAGCTGCTCGTGTATATATAAATACGAAAAAAACACATAAAACAACAAACAAAAATACAATAGCCTAGAAAGCCACAAAGAAGCCAGAGAAACCAGAGAATAAACCATAGAGGGCACGACAAGACAAGACTGCAGACAAACATCAAACGTCACCGTCCTTTTGGGCGTAAGTTCGACGTCATTATAGGGTCAACAGCCTGTCCGGTCATCGCACAATTGAAAAGGAAAGCATAGAGTTCATATGAAGCGAGTTTGCGTTGGCAACTGTGGTATTGCTAGTTTTTTTCATCATATCCTTAGTAGTAAGATCAGAAACATCCCAGTTGCCAACATGACCGCATTTCTGTTTCCGGAATAATACACCATGTTGATTTCATAAATGCCCACACCGAGAGCACTGTACCCTATGTGTCAGCCCTAAACAGAAAAAATAAATAACAACCGAACTGAAAAAATGTCTAAATTTCATGTCCATATGGATATGTGAAAAGGAAGTCGGTTATGAGCTATTAACATATAGGAAAAATATACAAGGATTGTTTTTTATGCAAGAGTCGTTTGAGGCCAAAATGTATGCTAAAAGTTTTAAGTCGACCATGTTGAAACACAAGTAAAATGACCTATATCGTACGAATTGCATCGCAGGTCGACGGATGACAGATTTATTTTACACTCCCGTTTTATTGAGATAACAATATGTAAAGAGTGAGGTTTGTTCCACCATAAAACCTGGTTTAGGCCCCCAACGGCCGTTTCGCCACTGGCCCTTACAAGACCTATTGTCAATCTTTTTTGTTCGAAATGTCACATAGCTTGATTCTTATTCATCCTTGTAAGTGCTGTTAGTTTCGATAAACCATTTCGTTGACTATGCTCCTTGAATGCTACATTTCTTATTCGACTTTTATAGTTACGTTTAGAGATTCAACCGTGGCAGTATCAATCCTTTGGCATGGCCGAATTAGATAACATGTTGATATACATTTGTAAAATTCAACATTGTAATGGTTGACAGATGTCTGATGCTTCATAAAAGAGTATGATAATCCATGCATGTAACGTGATACCTTGATATTCCCAACTTGTAATTTAATCAATCTCACTCCCTATGCATTCAGCAGTTACATCTCAAGACATTTTAAATGCATATGTAGGTATATCTCTTCATCCCGAATTCACAACATTCATTGCATTTGCACAGACCTCCATATTTAGTTGGGTTTTAAGTAAGTCAATCGCCTACTCAAATGTGGAATTTCCGGTAACTGTGATTGGTCAAAATTGGTGTATAAATTACACATTTTATATATGTTTTATTGGCTACTCGGAGATAATCGTTATGCAAATTTTGAGTCTGGTTCATCTAGTGCCATTACCCTTTAAGTTTCATGGGAGTTGCGGAAATATTGTAAATCCCCTTTCATACTCTTTTTTTCTACATCGTACACTATACGGAAATAGACGATTGCAACCGGAAGCTCTATAATAAAAACTCAATCCCCATGGAATGGTTGTACATAACTATTTAAGCAAAATATCAAATTTGTTTAGATGACAAGAAGCCAGTTTTACCAAATGTATTTTTCAAGAACATGGAATTATTAGTAAGACACAAACTAAAATTCAAATATGCAAATCATGCAACCGCTATTATGACTGTTGTCTATTATGATCAAACTTAGGGGATTTCTTTATTTACACTGTCCCGTTTTAATGGGATGAATTAGGGTAAGTGTGAGGTTTGGTGCACCCTAAAACCGGTTTAAACCCCCAGTGGCCTACTTTGTCTCTGACCTTTTGCCTTCTTGTTTTTCTGTTTGCGTGTTTGTTTCTGTGTTTTGTGGTTGACTGTCCTCCTTGAATGCTACTTTCCCTGTCCGATCTTTTTATATTTCTTTAGATTTAACTAGACCCATATCATTGTTATCCTGGTCCATTTGGATGCGTCTGAGTGAAAGAAGCAACACGACTACCAACGAGAGAAGGATTTCCTGATAACCGAACCGAGCAGTTAAAAAGTCTATTTTTAAATTTTATATTATTTGTGGAACGTTTCAGGAAATGACGTCATCATCTTCAACATTTAATTAACGTCATGCATGAAAGTGATAATGTTATTTTTGTTCCGATTATGAATATTCCTTCACCGAGAAATCCTGATCTTTCACCTACAGAAATATAGATATATAATAAGAAAATGGGTATAAGCAACCGTAGTTTGCTGCCCCCACCCCAATAATGTATTTGTCCGTCAGCGATGAAAAGACCATCTACCTAAATATTGTGAGTATACAATATTATTATGACATTTAGAACTTGCATAATAAGTCGTACTTAACTGCTACATTGTCAAATGTACAATTAAATCAAGGAAATAACATCATAGATTTAAATTTAAGTGATGCGAAATAATGACGCACATGTAATAACATTTTATTAGTGGAGCCATTTATACTGCATTTCATGAAGCTATTTACTTCATCCAAATTTATACTTCCTTATTTTAATAATATGAAATTATCAAAACATATAAGACACATGAAGTAAACTGCTGGCAATTTCTCAAGTAACGTTAGCCTTTAAAGCAATCACATGCACATATCAAGGAAAACTGGTAACATTTGATCTTAAAAATGTCCACGCGTTATTTGGTTTTTGTAAATATTCGTCATAGAAAACGTCTGAATATATCGAACTATAACAATCAATATGTATTAGTAAGACGATATCTAGGTTTTATTTATTAAACGTATTGACAATTGATTCTTCAGTCAAGTATAACCCTTCCGATGCCCATGAAGTGCTTTACAATAATGCGCATAGTTTTTCACAATAGCTGTTATCGGAATTTTCATTCAAACTATCAAACAATAAGTCTTCATATTAACATTATAAAGTACAATTGTGTATACAGATATGCCTTAACAAACGTTTTAACGCATGTCCACTACGCCTTTGCTTCACTAGATTATTTACACAAAAAGAAAGATCATTTGTGCAAAATATAACATTAGTGTTTATTATAGTGAACAATAAGACTTGGATCTACAACAGTTACATTTATTATAGTATATGTTAATATATTGGATACAAGGGATATGTATAATATTTAAAACTGTTTACAACTTGATATTGTGCATTGGTAATATGAAATGCGAATAATAAACACAACAACATGGGGAATACACTTGAGTATCCATCGAACGGAAATGCTGGTCAAGATACACCGAGGTCAGCAAACAACTTACAGAGGACACGACCGGTGATCTTACCTTTTGACAGATTTAACATTAGACCAGATGGGATAGAGGTAAGAACCATATTTGCTACTATTTGCATACTTCTCTATAGACGAGTTTTAAATATAAACTAAGTATGAAAAGACCTGTAATCTACTCACATAAAAATAAAGCGATTTTAAGTAAAGAAGTTAATGATAGCTCTAAAATAATAATAGAGAAGCTTTGTAGACAGTGTACTTTGCAGTAGACTGATAATGGAGTCAGGCGTAAAAAGCTTTAAAGGGACACACGGCAATCTGCAAGTATTGAAATGCGTGTCTCGACTTATATATCCACTTTTTTGTCTTAATCTATTATACGTTTTAATATATTATTGATGCAATAATATCAAATTTGAATAATATGCAAATAAAATTTGCTTATTACTTTTCTTATAATTAATATTAATTATTGAACAAATGTAAGTTATCCAGAAAATCTAGCGGAACGCCGTAAGTTTAAAAAAATGAAGATTGCCGTGTGTCCCTTTAAACAAACCCTAGTGCGTAACCGATGATAGCACAGTCATATTACGCTGCAAAATGAATTTTATAGGAATAATTTATGTTCTGGCCTTTATAATTTGTTTTACCAGTTGTAAGTTAGACCCTATGACCTCCCTTAAATACCCGAGGTACCCACTTTAAATGTAATTCACAGTATGTATGTATTTATGTATCCATACGCTTATTGTTGAAACTCAATAAATCAATGAAATATGTTATAATTATTGTTTTAGTACTGAATGTACTGTGATGTATCTCAACACATAATGAGAACAACAATGTGCTTTACTTCCTATTGAACTTCGACCATTGATTTTATATTGCATACATACTCAAACATACAAAAGATACGTTATTTTAGTCTAGCATAACGGCAAGAAAAAAGATCGATAATGTATTGTTGCGTTGTGTTGTTGTGTTGCTGGCATACTATTCTATTACGTAAATGCATTACACCCTTCCATATCAGTTTAATTGATTGTTCACATAAACCTCATAAATTTCGGTATTCTTTCTGAAACTGAATTAACTTTACTTTTTTGTTAATACGCATTGGCTTCTAACAGGTACAAGCATATTCACGAAACGCATAAAACAAATGCAAATTACATTGTATTTCGTGACGTAAATAACACCGCAAACATTGGCAAACTTGATTGAATTTCAGATTTTGAAACTCATTTTGGCACAGATGCAAAAAGCGTAGAAACAAATCAGTCAATAACAGGTACATCGGAGTAAAATAACAGGTACATCGGAGTAATTTAACAAAGACTTGAACGACAAAACATGTATAGTTCGATTATTATAAAACATATGTGTAATACATTGTTTCTCATTTTATAAATAAGGAGGGGGCATCTGTGACCGTGTGGTTAGAGTTTCCTGAAAGCACTTGTCCCTGACCGCTGTGGGTTCGAGCCCTCATGGGACCAGGAATTTGCATGGGAGGAAGCTATCCAGCTGGCTTGCGGAACGTCGGTGGCTCGGTGGTCGGTGGACCGTGCATGAAAGTCGTCATATGACCTTCGCTACGGGTGCGACTATCAGCTCTAATTCAATTCAATTCATTTTAGGAAACCGATGTTAAGTCCGTATATTCGTCCCTTGACTCATCCAGGTTGGACACATCGAGACTGACTGTAGAAACAACCAAGATAAACACATCGGCTACCCCATCGAGAACGTCCAGCAAACGTGGAAAGTAAAAACGCTTAAAAATATTTCAATAAAACGAGTTTTTTTATAACATTTTATAGTAAATAAGATTATAAGAATCTTTCATGGGTATCCGGCGAAGATAACCGAGGAAAAAGTGTTTTTATCGGAACCGAGGCTCTGGTGAGGTTCCGATTAAAACACTTATACCGAGGATTGGTATTCCCTGTGTTGACGCCGCTAGCTACTAACGTTTTGCATGTTTTCCTGCATACCGGATGTTGGTGCTCGCGTGAATTTTATCTTTATCCATAACGATAAGACTTTCCATCCCCCATGTAAAACGTGGCTAGCCTTCTCCGGTATGCAAGAAAAGTTTATGAAAGTAGGTTTGAGATATAAATTATGCAAAGCAATTTAATCCGCTTTGTCATGTTCCATCGTAATTTTAATGTACGTATATTTTAACAGATACAATGAGTTCTAAGACTGAATAAAACACTATTTAACAATCTCTGGTTTACTAGGATGTATGAATGATTGATTGTCACACTATTCTAACATTTCTCGAATCTTGGAATAAACGTTTGCTATTTTTGATTACCTATTTAAATATTTCCCATTCGAACACTTCCTATAAGAACATATTTATAGGATGATAAACCTAAAAACAAACTCGCAGGTACATTATTCTTGATCATTCCACACAGTATTTTAAAAGAGTTGAAGTAAACGGTGAAGAAAGAAAGAATAAACAAATTGAATATTTTGTTGTATTTTAAGTTGAAAAAGCAGTATATGGAATTGTACAGGGTATATCATATAATAATGTTGATTAATGAACTGCTAAGGGGAAGTAAATCGTGCCAGCACGTTTCGATATGCTATCCACAGTCACCGATAATTACAGAATACATATGGATCAACGCACGATTATTTTGACATTCTTCTTATCCGATGAATACTGTAAAGCTAATTTCTAATAGTGATTCATTTAATCTTCCTTTGACGGCGTTATAAACTAGTTCAAATGTATTTTATTCAACTAAACTTAAAAAGTGTTATTTGAAATATGTTTACAAGTCAAAATAAGAAAGTTTGTTATGTAACTGTTATATTACAATCGGATCATATTTACACGAACATTAAACATAAATCATAAGAGTATGATGTAACCATGTAATCGGCGACATACTGCAATTGATTAGTATTATATCTTAGTAAGAAGCGTTTTCATATATAAATAATACCCATGACATAATGGTATCTTCATTTTAGATACATTAAACGATACAGAAATGAAGAAGATAAATTGTTGGACATGCTAAAGGAACGTGAAGCATTGCTGAGGTCGTCAGTAAGACAGGGACAACAGCTAAGAGCAAAATGCAATAGATATAAGGAGGAAATAGACAGGTAGAATAAAACACATTGTTCACGAAAATATTTTCTAACACTATATGAAAAGTCTATACCCCGGTCGATTGGCATTACCACAATTTTGGACATGTGTGATCTTGGTATAATGCAAAGGACAAGATTAACCGTTTTGCAGTATATTTAAAAAAGCGGTTTCGTACTAACAGCTTCTTCAGTTAAATGGACTTCAAATCGAACAGCATTAGGTATAAAGCTATGTAGAAAAGGCGAACAGGACCTGTTATTCTCGGTCAGCTAGACCGTATCATGCATATGTTTTACTTGCAGATATCGGTCTGGGCAGATTAGGCCAATTAAAGCGCCCACTGGCGATTAGCATAATTTATTCGCGCGTTTTTTTCACGGGCATAATGTCGACGTTTGCGTGACGTCATGTTGTAAATAAACGTTGTTGCTTCTCATACAGTAGGGGAGCAGCCTTGATATTTTCCTACATCTTTCAAATATCGCAACCACGCTTGACAACGAAAAGTAGTACGTCAACTTTCGGCAACGTCAAAAAAAAAAAATGTCCGCCATTTTGAATTTTTTAAAACGCATAATTTGAAAAATTGTGACAATTTTTGATCATGAAATTTCATTTCCCCTTTAGGTTTCGTGATTTTCGTCTGTACCGACTTTTTTTTTAGAAGCTCTACTGCGTGATAAATTCAGACCCGCCTTGTAAAATGTCGAAGCGAGGGGCGATAACTCTAAAAGATGCCATCTTTAGAATACGATTAAAATGACAACAACCGTGTGTTTTTTGTTAAATAAAGTACGTGGAGATACTTGAATTGTTGTTTTAGCTCACACATTACATGAATTTTGCTGCATATCACGAAAAGCATGTTATTTCTTTATCAAAAGTACACAAAAATACGAATTGTTTGATTTAACTGTAATTTTGACTCGACTGACCTCGCAAGAACTGCAGGCGCGTATTCGATGGAGCGGGTAGTATTGGGCACCCTCTCATATGTGGAAAGTTTACGTAACAATCGCTACTGTTCAAGATGGGAGTTGGGATGGAGAGAAGGAGGGGGAGGGCATCTGAACTGAGATTTAAAAGGATGCGCCCCATCCCCATCCCACCCCAACTAAAATCATGAAAGCTAGTTTGTTTTTGAAAGCTCTTCCAAGCATACAGTACATTCTTAAACATATTCAGATAATATATTTGTTGCTGTGTTTTTGACTAGACTGTCCAGTGTCTAATTGTCATCCGCAACTTGGCGCAGTCAGTAGCGCAGCGGATTTGTAACCGGAGGTGGTGCCACTGAGTTTTGTCGGTGTGTTCTTGGGCAAGACACATTCCCTTAGCCTCATCCGTCGGATGGGGACGTAAACAGGGTGGTCCCGCTTATAGGTCTATCATCCGAGCATGTTAAAGAACCATAGGAATCTGTTCGATAATAAGGGTAGTGCACGGTTCCCGGATTCCTATGTATCCTTCCCCTCTCTCTGAGGCGGCTCTAAATAACCTGTACTGTGTTGATGAGCCGTTAAATATTCAATTCAATTCATCCGCAACTGCACTCAGCACTGTCATATGTACTATAGCTGTCCCATGCTAGTATCATGAATCAACCGTGGAATATATCACCCACACATAAAAGGGTTTGAGGGCCCCATCTTACTTGTATTAGTTTAAATATAGACCATTTGTCGGTTGAAACCTAAGATGAATTTTTTATCAGACAGAAACACTGTCGTAATACTTATACTGATAGCATCGAAGGAAAATAAAGAAGGCCATTTCTTTTACTTTATATTTTTAAAGTTGAATTGTGTTTTATGTCATTATAGCACATTTTAGGCCATATTTCCTGGGTAGAACCAGTACTGTGTACTTACTGCTATCTGTAAGAATCGACACTTTCTCACCTACAAGTTGAGCTCCCAGTGGGAATTGAACCCGCAGCGGTGAGAGGTGAAGATGAGAATGTATACAAATATAAAATGCCAACCGAACATCTCAACTCAATATGTCCATGGGACTTGAATGAACGCACTGAAAACAATCCGTGGAAAATTGTACTATGCAAGAATATATATTCATAAATAAATTTTATTTTGATGCAAAATCGATATGCTCCTCTAGACATCATAGATAAAGATCATGTAAAGTTTCGAAAAGATTAGTTAAAAACTGTGGAAGGATATAGACGCACAGATAACTAACACCATATGCCGCCTCACCTTTCAATGGTAAACAATAAACATTTAAGGTACATATTAAGGCCTTAAATATTATCTTTCATGACTAAGTAAAAAATATGTAACAAGTCAGATATCAAAATGAATTATTTATTTGATTTAAAACATTTTATTTCAAATATTTACATAAAAACATCCCAAATATAAAGGGTATTACATAAAAAATTAAATTGCATCATACAATAATTGTTTTTATTTATTAAAGGGACACACAGCATTTATCAAGTTTTTATCAAGCATTAAAATGTAATTTATTTTCACTTTACACCCGCTTGCATATATTTAAATTATAAGTTATAACATTTTGGAGTTTAAAAAAAAGAAGATTGCTGCATGTCCCTTTAATATGTAATTGTTTATATGGTGCAAGCCAATTTGAACATATGTAGGGTCATATATATATACATGTATCTGTTTGTTATTTTTTTGGTGAGGAAGACCACTCACTTTTCTTCTGGGTATAACCGGTAATATACACCTCCTGCCATCTGTTATTCCACAAACTTTTATATAATCCAATAAAATTCAGAAAACATTTTAATCCAATAAATAAATTGGGCACGGCCGGTCAGATTAACAGAAACACATTTATATTTTCATATTAGCCCTTATTTTGAGCCACTCCAATGAACTATCCAGTTAATGTCGCCAACGATCCACCTTGTGTCTACAGTCGGATATGCATGTTGATATGATATTGTGCTGGCTGAGCTGGTGATCCTCTTACTAGACAAATTTTTCTTGAAGTTGATGCTAGTACTGTCCGTATGAGGTATTGCTGATTCATGATTCATAAAAAAAATAAAATATTGTACACCATCTTGTTATTATATACTATTCTTGTTCGTTTAAGTATTTCTGATTCTGTTGTTAATGTTGTAAAAAGTTATATGTGACTACTTGTTTCAATAAAATCCTCCCATATATATTGGGACATCACTAACTATTTTCAGCTAACTCCCAGCATCTCAGGACTCCAGGCTCTGAAAATAAAAATGACATACATGATATTTTGTTTCAACTTAAATAGGTAACAAGTTGTAGAACTGAAATATGTAAATGAATAGTGATTATAGAACTTTTTTTACATGTACAATAAATTAAAAATAATCGTTTTCTGCTAAATCAACACATTTATTACCGGTATACCTTATTTAGAGCCGCCCCAAATGACACATAGGAATTCGAGAACCTGTCTTACTCTTACTAATGTATATATTAATAATTTCTATGGTTGTTTATCGTGCTTGGAGGATAGACTCCCCAGTTTCAATCCCAATCAAACAAAAGAGGCTGAGGAACAAACAAGACTGAGGGAAGATGTATTGCCCGAAACCATAGACGAAACTCAGTGGTGCATGTGTGACTTGAACCGGAAGCTCCAGATTGCTATCATCCACCATGCTATTGCTGGGCCATGCCAGCACATTATGTTAAGTCGGGGTCTTGGTTAAGTTTAATAATTTAGATGTAATACAGGGACCTTTTTATTTTGTTTGTTTAATTTTACATATGTACTAAGCACAATATGACCTATTTATGTGTCGATGTGCTGTAAAACACCATTTTTATTTTTAGTATAAAAAGTCTGAGACAAAGTGCAGACACAGACCTAATAACAAATTATTAATATGTCTGTGGTGCAGGACTGGTGCACAATGCCACATATTTTGCAAAGAACAAACATTGATAAATTCATAGATTTTTTGAAGCTGCGCTTACCTACATACTGGCTAATACAAGGCTCTTGATGTAGTTATACTGTGAGACTGGGAAATTTGACTTGAATCTGGCTATGGTAATACTGCACACTGCCTCTAGCTAACTTAGTCTTAGCAGACCTGAAAAAAACAAGTCATATATGATATTGTTTCATTTGTTTTTAATATTAATATCTCTGTCCAACTTTCTCAATGCTAACAATGTCAGCATTCCATAACATTTTACTTAAAACACAACTGGAATTGAAAGTGGTGCTTTCCAGAAGATGATACTGTCCAAAATGTAAGTCACAGGTGGCATTCATGAACAAATAGTAGATTTTCAAGGCTTACATTTTCATCAATTATTCATCACTCATGTGTTCTAAAAAATTATCAGAATTAAGTTAATATATATCAACCACCACCGTTTTACATGTTTCAACGTTAAACACTTGTCATACAGAAATTAAAAGTGTATTTACTTACAAAGGCTACAGTTCAGACAATGCCATGACCCATTTCAGGCATTTGCTGGTGTGTTCCACTTTTCAATTTTAATTCTCTACATTGTCTACTGTAATAGATCTATTTGTAATGTATTTTGTAAATTACGCACTCATGCAAAACTTGGAATTGTATACGATCGTGATTGTAACACTGTTTTAATTCTACTTCTGTGCAAATAAATTGAAATAATCCATCGGTCACCGTCAATCGGGCCGTTTGTGTAAACGATCTATCTGTGTATGTTCACGGATCAGCATTATTTGACCTTTGAATGTGTGTGAGCTTTTTTTAGCACATTCCTTAGCTATTTATAAACGTTCAGTTCAATTCACAATATTTAGTTTCTGTGACTGTGTATTGACCATATGATGTTAATTTGTCCAGGGAGAAGTGGGTTTGTGGCCTGCGACTGACTGGCCCTGGGCTGGGTGTTTTTCTGTGTCGCCGCCATTTTGAATAGCCTCTGAAAGAGTGAAATGCAGGTACCAACTTTCAAAACGGGCACGCAAAATGTATATTCACGAAAAAATAAGAAATTTTCAAAAAAGGTAGATCAGGTAATGATCTTCGACTCCTGTCAATTTCAACAATATTTAAGAATATACAATTTTTGTACCCGTTTTGAAACATTGGCAATTTCGAAGAAAACAAAAACTAGTTTATTTCGATCTTCGCATTTGTACCGCGATTTCCGACTATGATATCTCAATAAAACCTGTCAACACGATTGTTTTATAAATCTCCGACATAATAACTGACTTCTGATATGATTTGTTTTCTTTGCCATCTAGTATAAGCTTTAAACTAGTGTTTCTAAACAGAGTACTATAAAATCCGCGCATCTGCACGTGCTTGCAAAATGGGAACTACGTTGCCTCCAACCCCAATTATTTATGTTTGAGTTATGCGGTTCAGGCACGTGAAATGACTGGTCTGCTCCTGTACTGATAAGTTAAAAATAAATAATAAATATTAAATTAACTTGAAATTATGTTATGACGTGAGGGGCGATTTCAAACGTCCTAATTTCCCAAGGCCCTGGTTCTGGATGCGTGTAGCAAAGCGTAAGGAAGAAATCAGAAGCGGGCCGTGTGATCAAGGCTAAAGACGTGTAGCATTCACAGAACACAGGGTTAGGGTGAGTCAACCAAAAACACGCATACAAAACACGCGTACTAAACAAACAACGAAAACAATGAATACTAGAAGCAAAGTATGCAACGCCATAAGCATAAACGTGTTGACAATTGGGGTACCGCCTTGGGACGGTCAGTGGCAGAAAGGCCGCTAAGTAAGAGTTTGAACCCCTACCATTTATATACTGTACCAAACAGCTAACGCACCAGTAGACACAACCTTTAATGTATGAACTTATTATATGCCGACTGGTACCGTTGGAGACAGGTGATTTGAATGATTTGTTTAAATTCACAGTCATTATTGACAAGATATTTGTCTCGTTCAGATTAGTATTAGTAGTATTGTGATATTAAAGGTATTGTTAGCTTTTTGGTTCAGTATATATTACATTTATGCCACTTTATAACAAACGGTGTTTCTTGAAATGTATATAATATAAAGAGAATCAATATTCGTGATATAAAGGAAAAGTCGTCCGCCCGTTACCATATCTCCTCCCAAACCACTGTGCGTAATTCAACCATGTTAATAGTTGAAATCTGGTCAGAAGCTTACCCGTCTATATAAAAGTGTGATTCATATCGTCTTCTACCTTTGGCTTTAAATCTTGACAATTCCCAGATAGTGTATCTTTATGTCCAATAAAACAGTATTGTGTTGTTATATGTATTTTATTTTCAGTAAAGCTTTTCATTATTATTTTAAGCCTGAAAGCAATTAACTCAATAGATATGACTAATTCCGAATGGAAGAAGAAATATAATGACCTTGACAAGAAGTACAGGGATCTGAAAGAAGAAATGGAAGTGATGACAGCCAGAAATAAAAACGGAAGGTAAAGTTCACATCAATATTAGTTAGACATGATATTTCAAATGATGTCAATGTTGTTGATTTCTGTAGAATGGCAAGTAAAATAAGTGAGTGCATTCAACACTTATTTATCACCTTTCGTTAACATTGATTAGAATTATGGAGTTCGCTGGAAAATTCATCGGCACAGTTTGAACGACACTTTATCATGTTAAAAGTAATTATACCGTTCGTAGTGAAAACATTACGTTGTCCTGTATTGTCTATTTCGAATAACTGCCTAATGAAACAATTGTTTTATTTCTAAATTAATAGATAAACGTATCTTTTGTATTGGTTCTCCTGAAATTGGCAAATACCAATCAGTAGCACAATGGTTAATTGTTGCACTGAGCAACACCTTGATACATATATCAGTCAACCTGTCACTGACGAATGCGCAAGTCAACAGCACACTTAGCAATACAATATAATAACTATCGTATAAAGACAGTATTTGTATAACATTTTCATATCATTATTTAGAGACTATATGAAGCAGCAAAATGAAACCATAGAACAACTAAATCTGGAACTGCAACAAGAAAGACTCGAGAAAGCACAGATAATGCATAGCAGGTATGAACATCAATGAGACTTCTAAGAGTATCCGTTAACACATGTAAGTTAATATTAAAACAGAAAGCTCAGAAGCAGATAAGCACTGAAAAAGAGATCGACTGAAAGCAACAAAGACAAACAAGAGATAAAGTAAAAGACTCGGTTTTATTGAGTCTGTTCATGAGAGGTAATGTCAAGTGCAACACCTTTCACGCCTCCTAGAAACAACTTAATTGATATTCTACTTTAAAACCCAAAGATCGGGCTTGATGATCCCAAAGGACCAGTATGTAATAACACTACTTTGTAGTCGGGGCGTCATTTTACGGCCGCCACACAGCACTAAACAAACGCTAGTGTGAATGTCAATAACTACTGAAAAGGGGATCCCTTGGGACAAACAAACACAAACAAAAGATAAAAGTAGAAGACTCGGTTTAATGAGTCTGTTCATGAGAGGTAATGTTAAGTGCAACACCTCGCACGCCTCCTAGCATCGGATTAAGCGATATATAAGGAGGATGTCAGTGCAAGAGCTTGAACCAACGCGAGGCAGAATAACTCACTTTGAATGAAACAATGGATCCTCTGAGATGAATGTTAATCTAGATATCAATGCTTATCAGCACCCTGATGGAATCTCTACATGCAAACTATGTTAAGTTAAAGTTCTGAAACATAGTTCCCATTAAACTAGATTGAACAGCAAAGCGATAAGTAATCTTAATAATTGTGTATATATATCGTGACATAGACAACATGTTTAGTAACATGTTTATTAACCGCTCGTTTTTTTCTGCACATAATCATTTTAAAATTTAGAGCTAAACTATCATCTAAATCGACATGACAATAAGTACGAGATTTGCATAATTTAATTTACAATATTTGCATAATTACTTTGATTCAGTCTACCAAGTTTGCAAACTGTTGGAGTTAAAGACAAGAAGGGGAAGAAAGCGATATCTCAATTACAGATAGACAAAAACCTGCTTGCCGAAAGAGTACAGGAGCTTACTGTGAGAAATCAAAGAGGAAGGTCAGTCAATTCTACGTTTGCAACTATAGAAAAAAAATTCGAGTATACTATGAGAACACAAACAATTCAATTAAGTACCGGATGTGAGAATGATACACTAACGACAGACTATATTTGCTTAATGAGGGTACTTACTATGTGTATTGATCGTCATTTTATCCGAGTTGAACGCTTCTAGGCTCTAGCTAGTGTACTAGCACGTTGGCGTTCTTAACACAATAGCACCATAGTACTAATTTCATTTCGGTAAACCTCGAATTGTGTATGCGTCGAGTAATGCATAGGCTAAACATATGTTTCTGTTTAAACCACGGCGAAACTGTTTTATAATTCGATTTATTTATTTTACATATTTTGAGATACAATTCGCGCCATAGTATTGATTGCTAGCATTCAAATTACCAGTTACAAAAAGAGGCAAATATATACCTAAGTGTATCGACTTATCTAAATAATACCATACTATGATAACTTATTATAAAATAAATAGCAACAAAACATGCGATGAACACATGAATAAATGAACTCTGAATGTGTTCTAAATAAGATTCCAATGGACCGACTAAAGATAACTGTCAAAAAATAATATACCATTATTCAAGCAACGGATTAATGACGTCATTATTTATTTTACATTTCACATCGATTTATGAATCCTTTACGCCTTCATTTTTATCTCACTTCGGATATACTGTAGATTTATTTTTTGTCTCATTAACAGAGAATATCTTGCTAAACTGGAGTCAGAAAAGAAGGAACAGGACGCCATTATATCAAAACTTAACGCACAGCTGCTGAAAGAAAAGGCAGACAAGGAAACCTTACTGACAAGGTAATTGCAATATCTGGTATTCTTAATCTTGACGTGAGTAGCGTTCGTCTATAGATTGCTACTCAAGAACGGATGGCAACGCTGTTCTAGCCATAACGGGTACTGAAATCAGTAATTAATAAAAAGATGATCATGCTATAGTTTTAACGATTTTCAAGAACTTGTTTATACTTGCTTATGATACAGACGCAATCTTACTGTATTGGTATAATTACATTATCCTGAGATTGCTGAGCACACGTAACTGTACTGTTAACAATAGGCATTACGCTCCATTGAATGTACTGGTAATTTCATGATCCATTGCTTTTCATAACCAGTCTCCATACTATATAATTGGCAAATAATGTTGTGTTATACAGTCAAATATTAGATACACAACAGTATGTATAATTCATATATTGAAATGTTGCAGTTTGACGAGATAGTATAATAGATTTAAGGAAACCTATAGCTTCACCACATCTTAAGATTATGCTAAATACGGCCCGAACGATATAGGATCATCACTGATGGTGGACATGCATGCCACAGTATGTATGCACATTCGCCAGCCGGTAGAATGCACACTTAGTTCAGTCCACACTTCATTTGAATGAAACAATTCTTTTAACGTGTATATGATATGTAACTTGTATCACTTACAGGACATTATCATTGAACAAGGTATACAAAGCATAGAATATGTATGAAATGACAATTCATATGTCTAATGATATCATTCCAGAAACATGGCTCTGTCAAGTACAGGTATGACGGAAATCCATCACACCACCGTGGAAACAGAGGCGGGTGATGTGTTGTATGCACAAGTGAAAAAGATCAAGGGACGGAAATTGGAAGAAGACAAGAAAGTTGTCTACAACGGGTCGTCATCACCAAAATCGAGTTACGTAGGAAATAACAAAGAGCCGCCATCGCTAAACAATAGTTACGTAGAAGACATCCGCGACCCACCATCGCCAATAACTGACTCCCCAAACTATGGTCAAGTAGAAAGTAATACCGATCCTACTGAAAGAATGTCTATTGGACATGATACTCAAACTACTGGCGAAGATTATGAGTATGTTTCTGGTGCAGCTGATGCGACAGGTACATCTGAAACAACATATCGCATTCAGCGCGGTTCATATGAAGACTTTGCTGTTTTAAATGGACAAATAGCTCCGGCAAATGAAAAAGAAGTACATAAAGACAATTCCGACGAAGAGGCGTCGATTGCAGAACCAATAGCCCATACTCCTTGTACAAGTCAAACTGGTACAACGTTAGATATTAATAAAGTCCCAAATCCAACAGGAATTTCCCGTGGTGACGAGTGCATTACTAAATTTTAAACAGAAAATAATACAAATGATTCCTTATATAACGCTACCCCCGGTGAAATGTGGTATAAAGGATTAATGGCATCCACTCGTGTGGAAATTTCACCTCGGAAAAGTAAGAGTAAATATGGATACTCTTGGGTCAATTTAACATTGCTTTTGTCTATTCCAATAAATGTACACTTTGCTTTGCCTATTGCAGATTCGTTTGCATACTACGTACACGTGTTTTCCAGTCATGTGACAAACTACATTTGTTCAAGACTTTGTTGATGAATATGTGTGGAAATTGTCCATTGTCTATATCAACTAAAAGAGAGTAATACTTGTATATCCTACATTTTTGGGGTGTCTATACGATTACATATAGTCATTCTTTGTTGTTTGTTTATGTGTTTGCATCCACTATCTGCAATGGTTTTATAACAGTTATATAACAAGTTTAAAATAAATAACTCAAATATAGATATAAATATCGAACAGGAAAAGCAGTATTCAAGGACGACAGTCAACCACAAACACACGCAGAAACAAAGAACAAACTTAAAGATGAATAAAAGGCCAAATAAGACATCAAAAAACACAAAAGGGTTGATAACAGGGCTACCGCCTTGGAACGGTCATGGGTAAAAAAGGCCGCTGGGGATTTAAACCAGGTTCTAGGGTGCACCAAACTTCACACTTACCCTACTGTCAACCTAATAAAACGAGACGGTGTAAATAAAGAAATCTTCGCCATGAACAACTATTGTCTAACCAACAAGGCAACATTAAAAAGCAATATAAGTAAAACACAAAGATGCTCGTGTGTATATAAATACACAAACAAATAGAATAGAAAGCCACAAAGAAGATACTCAATGACTTGGCAGAAGCCAGAGCAATAAGAGAATAAACCATTGAGGGCACGACAAGACAAGTCTGCAGACAAACATCAAACGTCACCGTCCTTTTGGGCTTTAGGTAGACGTCATCATTGGGTCCACAGCCTCTCCGGTAATCGCACAATCAAAGAGGAAAGCATAGTGGCGAACTGTAATCACCAAGCATGCAGTTCGTTGCAAAATGATTGGGTAATAACCTCTTTTGATAAGCCTTTTAAGAGGTTTAACAAAGACAGTATGAAAGTGATCATGACCAAGGATCTTACGAAGTTTGTAAATCACGTCACAATAGAAGTCAGGTATTGAAAGTTCTTGTCGCAGAAGAGTTCTTAAATTACTTTTATATTTGGAAGGAAGATCTGGGTTACGGTAATAACATTTTGTTTATGGTAACGGTAACCGTGATGATGTAGCTTTTTAGTTATACAAGATAACGAATATTAATGTCCTCAACTCGAGTACAAGCTCTAGAAAAACGAATAAGTTGAGACACATATATCCCATAAGAAGTGGCTCGGGGAACATTCCCATCTAAATAGGGATAATTAACAATATCAAAATTAAAATCATCTCTCTTGTCATATATTTTGCGTATTACTTCAAAGTTTGTTAAGCGCCTCCTGTCATACTCGTTTTCAATTCGACATTTTACAGTGGCTGGTTTTACCAACAGCATACAATTCAACATTTATTTTCTTTTACGATTAATTTATGCGAAATTCATAATGTTATTGTCAAACATTGATAAGAAAACAATTGTCTTGTATATTTGTGCATGTCAGCCTAAAACAAACAGTTTCGCGCGGTATCTAGGGTGAAATTGTGAAAGTTGAAAGGGATTGGTTTGGTGCTTAGCAAGCTTTTGGTAGTATTGGGAGCCTGTTGCCATACTGTGTAAGTGTTACTCATGTAAATCTTGACTGCTGGTTAATTTCATAGTTGCATGTTTTATATCCATTTATTATATATTTAGCTACTATTCAAGTTGGATAAGTGTCGTTGATATTGAATTGTATCTCAGTCTCAACTACTACCATGATACACAACTATAATCGTGATGATTCTAGCTTTGTAAGTTTACTGTTTCAGAAGACGTTTCATGTATTATATTGTAAGTGATGTGTTATGCATGCAAGCCTACACATTAATTTAAATCGTAAGCGTTTTTAAGTAATTCTAAACAGACAGTTTGTCTATTACTGTATTTAACCTTATACTTATTAATACTGAAAATGGGAATCCCTTGGAAGCAACGAAGAAAAGTAACAGACTCAGTGTCTGTTCATGAGATGTAATAGTAGGTGCTTTACCTCTCAAGCCCCAAGCGCCGGCTTAATACAGCGGTGTTCTAATCTAAGGGTCTAAAGATCCAAAATGGCCATAACTTTATAACACTACCGGTTCTTAGTCTGGAAAACTTGTTACAGCCGACACACAACACTAAAGGAACACTAGTGTAATTTAATAACAACTGGAAAGGTGTGTTAACAATATATAATGGTAATCAAAAAACAATAATAGAATGCAGTTAGATTTGAAAACCAATTTCTTGCATACCGGCCAAGGATATCCGTCATATTACCGGGGCTAGATATGTCCATCTCACCCTAGGATCGAGATAAAATTCACGCGCGCCTAAATCCGGTATGTCGGAAAACATGCAAAACGTTAGTAGCTGGCGGCGTCAACGCACAACATGTCTCTGATATGCAAGAAAAATAATCTATCATGTGTATTCGGTTCAGATAGGGAATTTCAACCCTCGATATAAGTGTTTTAATCGGAACCTCGGCAGAGCCTCGGTTCTGATAAAAACACGTATACCTCGGGTTGAAATTCCCTATCGTCACCGGATACCAATGAAAGATTCTGATAGTCTATAATGTAATATGTTATCTGTTGCTTAAACTTCGATGCATTCATTTGAAACCGAACTTAATATATAAGTAGGCCAGGCATATAGGCGCACATTTATCATTTTCCCGTTTAAATTATTAAAGATAATATATATTGGATTGGGAAATGTATATATTATATTTTACGATGTCCGGTATGAACTTGTTTTTGTAAGTACCATTTTATTAATTGATTATTCCTACAGTCTCATTATATTACAGAGAGTGAACCTGCAGGAGTTTTACACATATGTTAAACACAAACAATGTTTAAAAGGTCAACTAATCACTTGTAACCTTACAGTTGTCTACTATATATAACGTGATATGTTATGGAGGTTAACCCTGTAGCTGTCAGTTATTTTAAGATTTAAAGGAAAGATTTACTTGTTTGTATGAATTTATAATTTTGATATTAGTTCCTGAATGCGATTTGTATGGTTATATTTTCGATAGTATTGACAACTACATTGTTTTAACTTTACGATATTTAGCCTACGGTTTGTAAATGACTATTATGCTAAGTGTGTGGTAATGGTATACACGTCAAATAAAAGACAAGTAACTAACGTTTTCTGCAGTATTTACTTTTCTTCTGTGTTCAATTCAAAGAATAAAACAATATATATTTACTTCATTACAATACCTCCCCTATTTAAAATGAAAACTTGCAATCTATATAATATAATATATGGCAGGTTAACATATATAACACATATAACACTGTATTTAGATGTACCACCATGGAACGTTTCCATATGATTGGATCCTTGGTTGGTCACATTTTGACATATTTATGTGTAACTTTGCTTTTTTCAATGGCTTTAAACAGTTTAAACAGCTAACATATCAAACTAAAGCTTTCGATATTTTGCCGTGCTTTTTAGTATTAATAAGTATTGGTAGATACATATTAAACAAATATATCATGATCATCAAACTGAAAATGTTTTACCATCTTAAAACGACAGAAATCGAATATTCAGCAGTGTAAATAAAAAATATCCCATTCTCACCATGACCGGCTCTAGCCTACTTTTGCTTTTCAGTTATTATAATTCAAGTTGTTCAGATGTTACTCTTTAGTTCATTGTCTCTATATGAGTAATATACAGTTCAGCTAAACGTAAGCCATTATATCCGACATGGACCAACCTTTTAACATTTCCTATTTTATGGTTTTTCATTACCTCAGTTTCTAAGTTTCTAAATACTGAAAAGGTGATCCCTTGGAAGCAACATACGCAAACAAGAGAGACAAGTAGCAGACTCGGTTTATTGAGTCTGTTCATGAGTGGTAATTATAAGATGAAACACCTCTCACGCACCCTAGTTTAAGTCATCAATATCGTTTCACTATTTGACACATCATCAAACTTCATACAATGCATGTTACTAAATTAAAAAATATCTGCTTCAACGATGCTGCTATCTTACTCTCCAAAATGCAGAAAGGTGCATCCGTGTCCCATGCACACATCTGGTTGTTTATGTTACTCAGTGTATTAGACTTATGTAAGGGAAAGCAGGCTATGAACAATAAACGTATATATTTATTGCAGATTTCATATTGTCTACAGAACATTATGTTAGTATAATAATAATTATTATTCTATAAAAATACTAAATCTTTTTCAAAGATAATACCGGATTCGAATTCAACTGAAATCTCGATTTGTTTTTCGAATACCGATGGTATACAGTACTGGGTCTATCTAGGAAAAAGTGTGGGTGGTCTGCCTCCAACACTAAAAACCGAACGTCATATAAAGCCTAAATTATATGCTGAAAATGAGGTAAAAACATTCAACAAACCGATCATCAAAGATGCTACAATCTTACTATCCAATATGCAAAGAGGTGCATCCGTGTTCCACGCACACATATGGTTTTGTCGTTTTACGGGATCAATGTAAGTGCATTTAATTCAAGTAGGGCAGAAGCATACTATTAAAAATTAACCTGTACATTGTAATTTTCAGGTTTTAAAAAAGGGGATAGGTATGACTGTTCAGCAAATCCCCTTAGGAAATATATAGACACAACATGTTAGCACACCAATGCACAAACCTACATCTGTTTTAAATTACGAGGGTCATTCAAAAAGTTCTGTCACTAACGCGTTTTAACAAGTATGTGCTAGTTCCGAGTGTTGATGTTTGGTACCAAATGAAAGAGGGTTTCAATACTATTCCGTTGATGGTAAAATGAATGCTGTATCTTTCGTGTGGCAAAAGTTATGGAACATTTAATACACATCACTTATACATACTCTGAGGCATTTTTGTCCTGATTTTTTTCAGATATTTTAATTGTTACTTTGTTAAATGCATGTTTCTCTTTAAGTACTTGTCGAAGACCTTTGAAATGTCTCATACATTACCAGTTATATCTGTGCATTACAAGATTCAGAATTTAAGCATGGTAGATGAAAAGACATTGTCTTAGAAATTAACATTTTATGCTAACGTGTAAAATTAATCTAATGATAAATGGACATTAAATGGTAGGTCAGTCTTCTGAAATAGCGTTTTTGGATGATCAATATTTTCACTAAACATTGTACAAAATTCTACAATAATGTGTTGAATATGAAATTTAAACACTGAAGGACTAGGATTTGTAAAACAATATGAAAACATACTAATACTATGAGAATAATTACGACATTTAAAAGATATTATAACATTTCCGTAAACAAAATGAAGAAAATCAGTTTTATTTCTGCTAAAATTAAGGGATATGCATTTGCTCATATCTGGTTTGCAGCAAGACCTTTCTGAATTATCGAGAATTATTTTCACGGATTATGGGCGAATAACAGAAGATGGCGTACAAGAAAATTTAAAAGCAAAGAATTATTCAAATATTTTTTAAAATGTTTTGTAACAAGGACTTTTCGGAGATGCCAGTGTCCAAAAGGTGTGGTAGGGGGAGGTTATTCAGGGGTATAAATAACTGGAAAGTTTTCACTTTTGTTGTGGAATTTAAGAGAGCGAACCCAGTAGTACTATAAATACACTACTTTATCTCTGTGTTATATCCAGTTCAAAGGATATATGCCTAGTGACAGAACTTTTTGAAGCACCCTCGTATGTTGTCAGAGTACTCAATCAGATTTATTTCGCAGTTCTTTTGTATAATATTTGTGAAATATGGTTAAAAATGGGTTACCTTATATGGGGAAAAAACCGTGAACCTTCATGTCAGTATACATGTAATAGACGACGCTGGAAGGGGAATTTGGTTTATTACACCACACATTCGTATTAGTTAGTATATAACACATGTTACGATCCGATTGCTTCCTATCAGTCTGCAAGTTAGCGATCTCGTGATTCTTAGCTTATTTTAAAAGTATGTAATAGTTCCTGTTGATATGTCATTTCATATATTCAAATACAGAATGTATCACTTATACTGACGGATACCAGATGTGTAAAATCAACAATCTAATGACAGCACCAACATATACGATGTTTCAGTATTCTGGGTGAACACATGGATGATCCTAACACACAGGATAATTGTTCATGTTTTACATATCCACATGATTATACATTGAATTATGTTACTATAGCGAACTACATCAACACATCATCAAACGATTTCTATGCAACATGCAATTGTATACATGTTTGTAAACATTTGTTTTCGCTTTTCTATTTCTATAATTGGTATGAGCATATTTAATATCGCCACATGAATATCGATGAGGTAACTACTTCAATATAGGCTTACGAATCAATTCACATTGCATTACCTAGTTGCAACTGATCTTGCAATCGTTTAGAATTCAGTAAATCACCAGGTTTTATCTGCTTTGGTATTTGAGTATTGCTAGTGTTCCTTTTCTTAAATGATGGATCACTGGACAACGACGATGTACCCACTCCGGAATATTCCGATGGCAATGACATGCTACCAGACTTGTTTCCGTGTGTGTCTCGGCTAGTTTGTGAACCATTCATATTTTGAGACGATTTGTGTGGGATATTCAAAGACTGCACTCCAACAGGTTTGTCTCTGTTTTGTGAAATTTGAGAATGATTATTTCCATTATGCGATGTTTGATCATGCACATTTACAGCAGCAGGAGGATTCACTAGGGTAGCCCACGTGTCATTGTGAGGATTGACTGTATTATTAGAAGATGTCGGTGTTTTCTTGCCAGCTTTTCCTTGCGCGACACCCTTAGACAACAAAGGTCCATTTGCATGCAAAAGCAATGCAGGCCATACTAAAAATGCGACCTGATTAGACAGCCGCGTATAACCTTTAAATAACGAATCGTCAAATGTGTCACCTTTGTTACAGTTGGTGTGCATGAAAACAGGTGGATCCTGGATACTCATCAGCCAACATAGTTCTGTGGCAACCTTGACGTAATTATCTACGCTAGTCACTGACGTCCATTGAACATCGCACGCTTTTAGCACTTTCTGCAATTTAAAATCAAGGACATGTTGTACATTAAATATATCATGTACAGATCGTATTGGACGCTCATCCATTATGTTCATGTCCTTTAAAACAGAAAATACCATTATTTGAAAAGTTTGAGTCGGATCACGTAGTCGTCACGCATTAATGTATTTACATATCAATGTTTCAATTATGTACGCTTCCCCACCACCCTATACTCTTTGAACTGACATCTTATGCTGCAAGTGTTAATTCAACTACTCTCAAAAGAAGCCCGATGTGCCTATTTAATATCTACCTTACGTTTACACTTAACCTGCTAATGCATAATCATAAATAAACAAATATGTGTGACTGAGGCGTTCGTTCTTTTAAGTTACTAGTAATACAAACACAGGATTTACTTCATTGTCATATACATGCATAAAAAGCACACGGGTATATACTTCTAAAGCAATATATTGACATTTTAAATTATCACGATTGCTTATGTTTCAATATGTATGATTCATGATTTGATGCTAAAGGTTCAGGTATTGTCTTGAATTATATAGCAAAATCTGCAAAGTTATAGAACTAGCACTTGTCTAAATATGTTTACAAAGCATTCGCAATATATAATCGTTACATACCAATCTAGGTAGAAGGATCAATAAATAGTAAAATAATTCCATATAAGTAGATATAAAAATCGAACAGGAAATGTAGCATTCAAGGACCACAGTCAACCACAAACACACACAAAAACAAACAACAGTTACAAAAATGAATAAAAGGCAAAATATGACATCACAAACGTAAAATAATTGGCAATAGGGCTACCGCCACAGAACGGTCAGTCGCAAAAAAGGCAGCTGGGGGATTAAAATCAGGTTCTAGTTTCCATATAAAGTTTGTAAAAGCAGTGTTTTCTCCATAATATTCCTTTCCTGCACACAATTATCCATACATTATAAAGAGTAAATTCATCATTGCCAACTCACTAATCCTATCAACATGTTCAATGTTAATTCACTGAAAAATTGTCAGTGCGTGCTTGTATACTTTTGTGTTCATAACAAAGGAATACTGCGAAAATGTAATTTTATAAACTGTGTATGGATTTATTTTACTATTTATATCTCCTTCTACTAGTTATATCTCCTTCTACCTAGATAAGTATGTAGCGATTTTATATTGCAGATTCTTAGACATTTTATATTTCTATAACTTGTAAATGTTTTATATAATTCAATGTAATTTACAAAAACAATAAACGAACCTTAAACATAGATTTATCTTCTATTTTAAATTATATGTTGTACATCGAAAATTGAACAGCAAATAACGAATATAATAATACCTTTTGTACATTTGGCAGCAATGCAGCGTAATTATGTTTTCTGTCATCTTTATATATTTTGGTTGAAGCTGACATGTTATCTGCAAACTGAAATGAAATAATGTATAAGGAAAATCGGTGCCAAAACACGAGAATTCGAGATATTGGAAAAAGTATTAGTCTGACTACTGAGTAAAAAAAGAGAAAATGGTACTACAGAAACCACCGCACACAAAAGCAATGGCACCGTAGGTCCGCACTGTACCACAAACAAAGAGCAAATTAAAAATCCAATGGAAAGGACAATACACAACATTAAGAGCGACGAAGAACGGTCAGTAGATAATATGGCCCACTGCTCCGCTTAAATATAGTGTATGTGTACACACTGTCCGTTCCAAGGCGGTACCCCTGTTGTCAACCCTTATATGTTTGTGAAGTGCTTTTTTACTGAATGTGTTTGTGATGTACTGAATCACCTTTGCGTTGTAATACATGTTGAAGTGACTGTATTCTGTGAATACTACTCTTCCTGTTGGACTTATAATGTTTTCTTCGCTATCATGTTGTCTTCAGCGACCAAATTGACAAGACAAAAAATAAAGTACATTCCAAAATTTGTAACAATAAAAAAAGATTTAAAAGTGTAAATTTAAGTTTAACAGGAAATGTAGCATTCAAGGACCATAGTCAACCGAAAACAGCACAGAAACAAACCATAATTACAAAGATGATGACAAACACAAAACGGTGGACAACAGAGCTACCGCCTTGAAACGGTCAGTGATAAAAAAAACGCCTGGGTCCATATCCAGAGAAATAAGCAAACCATACATGTATATCTTGTGGTAAAATATATATAAAACATACATAATTAGAAACACTTCAGCCAGTATCCAGAATTGTACCGAACAGCCACAGCAGTTGCAGCCAAGGGGAAAACTAAGTACCATCAGAAGACCTGATGGACAAACAAACGTTCATGCGCCAAACTCCCTTTTGAGGGTTTGAGACGGCGCAAGCGTAAAGTCTCACGAAGTTGTTCGGTCATAGCACAAGAGAAAGGTGAAGCGTATTGATTGGCTTTTGAGGGGTCAATCATCAAGCATAAAGTGCTTTGTGATAATAAAGCGTCGTATCCTATTCTGGCGTATTTCCTGATTAATTGTGTAGAGTGGTCAGGAAATCTGTCACATCTCTATATATAAAACGTTGTGATATTCCTAGTCGCAGAAATGATTTTACGTTTGTGTTGTACTTTTCCAGCAGGTTTACGTCGCGGCGATAGAATATCTAAGTAGTTTGTGATAACAAAAATAATATTAATAAACACTGAAAAAGGGATCCATTGGAAGCAACAAACACAAACAAAAGATAAATATAACAGACTCGGTTTTATTGATTCTGTTCATGAGAGGTATAATACCCTCCACGCCTCCTAGCACTGGATTAATCGATATTTTACTTCACATCAAGCGATATAACTTTTATAATGATATAACTTGATTTCGATCATTGATGTCCTCAACATCGTTATAAACCCTAGCAAAACGGATAAGCTGGGAAATACAAACCCCGCATGATTAAATACGAGGTACGTCCCCAATTAAATGTGGATAGTGAACGATGTATACGTTAGTGATCTATCATATCATAGATTTTAGTATATATGTAATAATTTGAAATAGAGAGATAAAGATCGTGGAATGCTGTTATGATATCCGAACTCTTGGATTTATTCAACGTGAACTCTGGTGGATACTTGTTAGTGATCACTTAGGCAAAGAACGGAATATAAATATTGAGTATGTCATCCAGATAGTAATATGTATCATTAAACGCATCATTATTGTCTCCCTGGCTAGCAGGTGGCAAACTCAGAATGAAATATCTTCCATAACAGTATAAAAGCAAATATGCGACAAATGGCGCCAAGTAAGTACACAAAGGAATACCAACACACTGGTTTTACCTTATCTAATAAAGATCTAAGCCAAAAGAAAAGATAACAATCTGCAAGCATGATCGCAAGTTCACATTTTATAATTATGGGCGTTAGTAAAGAAAGCCATGACATTATTCTCATTATCTAGCAAATGTAAGGTAAATTTATTTCGGGTAGAAATGTTCCAGCCATGAAAACATTAACTGTATGTGTAAAAGATATACGTGGTACATATTTATTTCTTTGAGTCTAAATCCCGACTTAAGGAATGATATTTTCCACTACGATCGCGTCGAGACCCACGATAAGGTGTTCGGATAAGCAGCAGTACAAGGAAGTCGAGTCCCTGATGTAACACTATGTTACAAGAATGAAGATTGGTCGGATTTCAGGTAACCTTTCATCAACTCTCTTTCGTGTTTTATAATTTTAATAAACAAACTATATCTATCTGGTCAGCTGAAAGAATAACAGCAGCTATATGTGTTTAGTCAATTCGAGCATCATGGTCATTTCAACAATCTCGTTGACAAAGTTAAAATCTGATTGATTTAATGCCCTAGCTCGACTGTAATGTTATCACGCTCACATGTTTTAACATGATTAACATACCTGATCCCTGCCCGTAAAAAGCATGATTTGTTTTTTCAGATCGTCCATTTGCCTTGTTGAAATACCGGTACATGTTTCGTATATCGTCTGCATTAAAATAAAATAAAATAAAATATAAAAGATAGGTAACCACGTGACGACGGTGTTCATAGTTTAAAACTCTGAGTATCTGAAATATATTACAAGCCTGTGTAGAAGTACAACTCCAATATGAACCAGAGATAGTTAAAATTATCAAAAAGATGGAAATTCCCGATTAGTTTTCGGACAAAACCATCAATATTGTACGAACGAAATTTATGTTTGCCTTCGATCCGTGCTATTGCCACGTGGATACTCAGATAACGATATTAAGCTTGTGTTGAACTAAAGTATTACACATGTTTGTACATACTGGCAAATATGCACGTACTAAAATACACTTAGTACATTTTAAAACACAACACTTGAAACTTTTTTTCTAAAGATGTTAAAGAGTCCTTGTGCAAATGTATTTTAACTGAAAGAAGTAGAGCAAATCTTATGTAACTGTTTATTGTCATATGTCAACCTCTGGAACAAAGAAACTTGTGTACTTACATAAATTACAATATTGATTTGAGCAAAAAAAAAAAGCGAACTAAAAATAATCGAAAATCCACAATGTTGCGTTATTAAATGTAGTGAGTATATGTATATGTAGTATTGCCTTCAATAGGTTCAAAAGAATGTCGATTGCATCCTTCTCAGTTTTCTTCAGTGTATCTGTTAGCTCAGAAAAAGCATTTGTCCATTCGTTGTCGTAGAGTTCAGAAAACCTTTCTCCAATTTTGTTTGGTCGGTTAACATCATTGAGATCGACTATATCTGGATTGTTATCTCTTAACTGTGCACTTGCTTTTGCGCTTAACCTATATAGATAGATAGATAAACTTTATTAATAGAAAATACCGAATTGCCTATCAGTATACATAACATATCATATTTATAATTAAACAGTCAATGATTTGCAGTTATCAATTTTAACAGTATTACTAGTATGTAGTATATTCATTATTGTCCAACTGTAAATGCATTTGTTATTTTCATAACATATTCATACATATAATCGTTATAACCTTATGTTTTCGTATTATCCTAACGTTAGGCTTACATCAAGGTAGCAAAGTATATGACTTTTCACGTCAAACAGATATGTCATTTGACATTATATGATAAATAAGCAACTAGTCTCGTTTCGTTTCTTTTTTGAAAGATTTTAAAAATAAAAATAGCGAGATATTTAGCAATTTTAACATTTTTTGATTGCAACAATTTTATAAATATGGGTATATTTGGTCTTTTACAATAAAGCGTTTTAATATACATTTTTAATATACTCTGTAAAAATAGTTTTGGACCATGGCAGTGTTCGAACCCGTACAATGATCGCTGAACCTTGACATTCGACCATAACCCTTATTATATCAGTTGATAATTCACAATAGATCAACAATCAACAATAATTATCGTTTACAATGAAAGTTTGCCAAAAAATAATAATCTTTTTATTGGTTACTCGAATGTGTCCGTAACTGTTACTTTTTATGGACTTTGCAACATTTTTTACAGACCCTTTGTGTGTTCGCGATATTTTTTTAAAATCAAATCTTGTTTGGAATTTTATGTTTCTGGTACCTTTAAGTATCTTTTTTATTAAGCAAGGTCTACCCTACCCGGTTAATTTAACCGGGTAGGGTAGACCTTGCTTAATAAAAAAGATACTTAAATTCTGTCCACTAGTTTTATTTTTATATGACTTTATATACACTGGTCCAAAACTTTTTTTACCGAGTATATAATGCGTCCTCTAAATAATTAAAAAGTTTACATTTTCTTTCTGAAAGTGGTATATTTGTTTTTGCAGGTTTGTGCCACCTTCTAGTCTCTATTTCAAGTCTGTGAGATGACACTCTAAGTCTAGTTAATACTAATCTAAAGTTTTTGATAGTAACGTTATCTAAGTAGGGATTAAAACTGAATTCCGAGAATAAAATGTAACAAGTCGCTCTAGTTGAATTTGATAAAATTTTCGTTCCATTTCCGTACTAAGTATCATTTAATAATGTAATCTCTGATTAAGTAGAGAAAGAAAACTATTTACATTTCCCACCGCTTGAAAAAAACATACATCATAAAATCCTAATCATTCAAGAACATTTTTCACAGATCTAAGCCCAGAAATATTATGTGGATATTTGTCTAAGTCTGATAACAGTGCATTATATGCAACTTTAATATATTTTAACTCATTTTTACTCCTCATAAATGTTTACAAAATTGTAAACGAACTCGTTCGATTACATTAGCCTCTGAAAACCCCCAAACTTTAGTTCAAAATAGGTAAAATTAATTTATCAAATAAATCTAACATATGTCTCAAAGATATATGTTACCGTTAAACTAAATGAAAGAAGAATAAATACTGTCAAACACAACACAACACGTTCAAACACAATAAACATTTGGGAAGAACGCTGAATGTTGATAGATGCATAACACGTGACAATGCGATATGCTTCACATCATAGAAATGCTCACGTAAATATAAATAACATTTCCTCCTTATATGCTACATTTCCCTGTCCGATCTTTTTATATTTCTTGCATATGAGATTACCTATAACGAGTCTGGGAATTGCTGTTGTCATTCCCAAATGTCATTGAAAAGTTATAATCAGTTATTCATTTACAAAATTATATACGAGTATTTGAAATAAATATACAACCAGTACATTCCCTACAACAACGGCAGGATCATAAATCGTACTGTAACACAGTATATTCAAGTAAAGTATAAGTGTCATATTTTCAAATTATGTTACTATTATTTAAACCAAGAAAGTTTGTATTGATGCGGATATTGAAAAAATCAAGTCGACCTGCTCATAATGTATGTTTTTCTTTTGAAGGCAAACGCTCTAGTAATACTTAAAAGCTTTTCACCTGTTTCTTAGATCGTCGATTTCCTTTTGATACGTTCCCAATTCTTGCTTGATGATATTCGTCTCATGTTGATATTCTTGCTCCAGGGTTTTAATCGTATTTGTTAGCCTGTCGTTCTCATTTCGCAGCTCGATGTTTCCATCTCTGTATTGAATTAATGCATTGATTAAACATGCGTTTACAAACACATGGGTTACTGCGTTCTGTGAAAGCTGCATTTCCTGTTCGAATTTATACTTATTTTTCCTATAGACGCCACTTAATATACCCAGTACATTTGAAAACGCAACTTGGTATATTTAGCTAATCTGAGCCGAATGTTCAAAGGTGATCTAATTGGATCACTTTTCGTTCGTCGTTCGGCGTCTGTCGTCAGTCGCCCGTCCGTCTGTCGGCGTTAACTTTTTCTTCAAGCCACATCTCAGAAACCGTTTGACCAATTGACCAAAAATTGTGTCCAAATTTTAGTTGGATAATACTGAAGTCAATGCCTTTCCAAATTTTACAAATTGTGTCAATGCTACATCCAAGATGGCCGCGATAACCATACATAGTTAAAATCTTAAACAATCTTCTTCTCAAAACCGCTGGATAATTTGCGACAGTTTTTCTTTTAAACTGATCGCCAACGCCTAGAAATGTTTGTTAAAATGAAGTCCCCAGGGTCAGAAATAACTGTGCCCCGGGGGTCCAAAGTTTGTATATGGAGATATGCATGTTTATTTATAGACTTATGTAGGAAACAACTTTAAAGTTCTTCTTCTCTGTAACTACAAGTGCTAGAGGTTTAATATTTTGCATTTACTATAAGCGTATGGTCGCTATAATTGCCTCCCTCATCAGAGATCACATGTGTTACAAAGACTTAGATAGGGAAAAACTTAAAACAAGTCTTCTGAAACTACGAGAGGGCTGGTGTGGTGCAGTCGGTAGCGCGGCGGATTTGTAACCGGAGGCCCCGGGTTCAATCCTCCGTGGTGCCACTGAGTTTTGTCGGTGTGTTTTGGGGCAAGACACGTTCCCTTAGCCTCGTCCTTCGGATGGGGACGTAAACCGGGCGGTCCTGTGTATATCCTCCGAGCACGTTAAAGAACCATAGGAATCTATTCGATAATAAGAGTAGGGCACGGTTCCCGGATTCCTATGCATCTTTCCAGTTTCTCTGGGGCGGCTTTACATAACCTATACTGTGCTGATGAGCCGTTAAACAACATTCAATTCAATACTGAAACTACGAAAGACAGAGGTTTATTTTTTTGCAATAATAGAGCGGGTCACATGTTCTACATATATTATAGGGATATTTTTTAAAATATCTTCTCAGAAACTGCTTGATCGATTTTGACCAAACTTCACATGGATGCTCCTTAGGTCAATGGTTTTCATATTTGTTAAAATTAGGTCAATGCAACATACAAGATGACCGCAATAGAAAACCCTTTAAATTATTTCCGATAATGGGAATCTAGGTCCGTGGGTTCAAATTCCACTGGAGGTAAACCTTTTTTTAATTCTTCAGTTGTATTATTGTTTCCTGTTTGGATGCGTTTTTTATTTGTTTAATTATGCTAAGGTATGTACATAAAGATTCTTCTCTGACATCACAAACACAGAGCTATCATATATCGCATTTAGTATCAGCTTATAGCCCTCTATGAAGTTTATGTAAATGGTGAGCCTGGGGTCATATCTCTTCCCACCCCGGGGGTCACAGTTTTACATAGACTTATATAGGGAATCTTAACAAAAGAGTCTGATAATGGACCTTTGGAAACGGCCGAGCACGACACATACGAAATATTGCAGTCTCGGTTTGATTGAGACTGTTCATAAGCGGTAGTGAATATGCTAGCTACCGCTCATGCCCTCTAGCCCCGGGTTCAGCAGAACTCAATATTCATGAGCAGAACTCAATATTCATAAAATCAACAGTACACAATTTTAACCATCCCGAAGATGGCATGCATGGCGGTGGACATGGTGTTACATACTTCCCCATGTCGTCCGGCGTACGGTCCCAGTACCTAATAAAATTAAATGCCCCGAAGAGCGAAATAAACATAATGGAATTTAGTTGGGAGCAGCGGTTATGAAGCTTGCTTATCACAAGTAACAGCCAAAAGACTAAATTAACAAGAGGTCAATGACCTTGAAGCTCTACTGATTGATTTTGATTTCAGGAAGTAGTCGCTACAGACTTGTTTTTTGAAAATCTATTTTTAACCGTGGCGGCCATCTTGAATTTCCGGCCGACCTGAAATTTTGCTAAGATCAATAAGACATTAAGAGCAACATTCCTGTGAAGTTTCATGAAAATCCGTCAAGTAGTTTCAAAGAAGTAGTCGCTACAAGTTTTCATTATATAACTCTATGTAAACAAAGCAGCCATGTTTAAGGTTAAATCAAAACGATTTTCGACAAGGACCAACATCATGTCATACTGATCATTTTAGAAAAAGTCCCATATCAATATCTCTTATTGTTTTGAAGAAGTAGTCGCTACAAACTTATTTATTTTAAATCTATTTTTAGCTGTGGCGGCCATCTTGAATTTCCGGCCGACCTGAAATTTTTCTAGGATCAACTAGACATCAAGAGCAACATTCCTGTGAAGTTTCATGAACATCCGTCAAGTAGTTTCAGAGGAGTAGTCGCTACAAGTTTTTACTATATAACTCTATGTAACCAAAGATGGCCACTGGCAGCCATGTTTAACGTCGAATCAAAATATTTTTCCACAAGGATTTACATCATGTCATGCTGATCATTTTAGAAAAAGTCCCATATCAATATCACTTATAGTTTCCAAGAAGTAGTCGCTACAAACTTATTTTTTAAAAATCTATTTTTAGCTGTGACGGCCATCTTGAATTTCCGGCCGACCTGAAATTTTGATAGGATCAATTAGACATCAAGAGCAACATTCCTGTAAAGTTTCATGACAATCCGCCAAGTAGTTTCAGAGGAGTAGTCGCTACAAGTTTTTACTATATAACTCTATGTAAACAAAGATGGCCGCTGGCAGCCATGTTTAATGTTGAATCAAAACGATTTTTGACTAGGATCAACATCATGTAATGCTGATCATTTTAGAAAAAGTCCCATATCAATATCACTTATAGTTTTCAAGAAGTAGTCGCTACAAACTTATTTTTTAAAAATCTATTTTTAGCTGTGACGGCCATCTTGAATTTCCGGCCGACCTGAAATTTTTCTAGGATCAATTAGACATCAAGAGCAACATTCCTGTAAAGTTTCATGACAATCCGCCAAGTAGTTTCAGAGAAGAAGTCGCTACAAGTTTTTACTATATAACTCTATGTAAACAAAGATGGCCGCTGGCAGCCATGTTTAACGTTGAATCAAAACGATTTTTAACTAGGATCAACATCATGTCATGCTGATCATTTTAGAAAAAGTCCCATATCAATATCACTTATAGTTTTCAAGAAGAAGTCGCTACAAACTTGTATTTTAAAACTCTATTTTTAGCTTTGGCGGCCATCTTGGATTTCACATCAACATGAATTTTTGCTAGGATCAACTAGACTTTATGGGCAACATTTCTGTAAAGTTTCATGAATATCCATCCAGTAGTTTCAGCTGTGAAGTCGCTACAAATAAAAGTTTACGGACGGACGGACGGACGACGGACGCCGCACCACGGCATAAGCTCCGCTGATCTCTGATCAGTTGAGCAAAAAAGCAGACAACATATCCTATAAGTGGTTAAACAATACCCAGAGCCTTTTATCGGCCGGAGTAGTGGAACCACCGAATCAAAAATTAAGTAAGAAAACAAAAGAAATTGAAAATGTAGTACTGATAACTAAATATAAGTATCGTGCTCAGCGATCTCCAAAGATCGAATGAATAACAGTACTGATTGCAAGCGCGGGGAGACGTTTTACTGCCGCCACACTGCACAAGCAACGCCACTGTGCTATAAAAAAAAAGAGTATGATAATGGACATTTGGAAACGGCCGAGCAAGACACATACGAAATATTGCAGTCTCGGTTTGATTGAGACTGTTCATGAGCGGTAGGGAAATATGCTAGCTACCGCTCACGCCCTCTAGCCCCGGATTGAGCAGAACTCAATATTCATGAGCAGAACTCAATATTCATATGCCTTATTCTCTGAAACTACGAAAGCCAGGTTTACTATTTTGCATTATAAGCTTATGGTCCTCTACCAATTATGTTCAAAAGATGAACCTGAAATCGCATATGGCCCCGCCCCAGGGGTCACATGGTTTACATAAATTTTTATAGAGAAAATCTTGAAAAAACACTTCTTTTCAGAAACCGTGTTGCCAATTTTGACCGAACTTTACACGGATGATTCTTAGTTGAATGGTTTTCAAATTGTTAGAATTAAGTCAATGCGACATCCAAAATGGCCACCACAGAAATCATATTATAATTTCTTCTTGCACATTGGGAACCAAGGGCAGCGTGTTCAAATCCTACTAGAGGTTAACAATTTTTATTCTTCATTTTTATTATTGTTTCTCGTCTGTTAAAGAAAAAATCTTTGTTTTGTTTTTTCGGTTTATCTTTTTTTAAATTTAAACTATGAGCATATATTTCTTGTTTTCTTAACTTGTGTCTTTTTTTCCACTTATTGGTTTTAAATTGTTAGCATGGGGTCGTAGGTTTAAATTTCACGTTTGTGTGTGTTGTGTTTCGCACTTGTACAAAAGTATTGAAGGGAATTTAATGATGAAAACCCTTGATACAATATCCATTTAGGTAGTAGAGCATCCACAGACTATCTTGTAATTTATTATTAATGATCGCTAACCCCTGGACTATCAAGTTTGGGGTCAAAGATGGCCGCGTCCTCAGGTTCCAAAGTTTGTATATATAGATGTTGAATGATTTTACATAAACTCACATAAGGAAAGGCTTAGCACATCTTCAATCAGCATTTGCGAAAGGACAATTGTTTCATCATTGCGAAGATCCTCAGGCGATTGATTCAGGGCCAAGTTAGCCCTCTTGTTTGTATTTATAGATATGTTAAAGATCCTCATGCAAAATGTGTTTAACTTAAAGACGCAGAGAAAATCTTATGCAACTGTTTATCTCCATATGATAACGTTTGGGACAAAGAGACTTGCGTACTAACATAAACTACAACCTTTATTTTAACAAAAAAACAGCGGACTAAAAATATTTGAAAATCAAACATGTTTCGTTTATAATGATTTTTTAATCATTATAAATAATATACTGGAGTAAAAACGCTATAAAAGTAATAGGTTGAAGATTTTATAGCAACTGAAGAAGCCCTCGGGCTGAAAACGTTTTTGCGGCAGGATATTGTTTTCCTGGTAAAATCGTTAACCTATATACAGTGCGTATAAACAGACAGAAATATACTTGCATTGTCTGTTATTTGGCTATATAAATAAAAAATAAATATAAACCTAAGTGTGCATAATGAATAACCAACTAAATTCACAAAACAAGGGCACACGTAAAACACTGGGTGTGAGACATACACCCGTGAGGAATTCCCTAACTAGGCATGGGACCCTTACGAGACATTTTGAAACACCAACTTTGGTCGGACACCCGCACACCCCCATAACATTTAGAAACAGTGACCTAGAGTATCACCAAGGCGGGCACCCCTTAACCTGCAGAGCCTTTACCGGTTCTGCAGGGGTTGATGACCTTCAAAATGTTACTCTTTGCAAATCCGACGAAAAGATGAAAACAGGTTACAATAAACTGATTACAGTTTATAAAGACCTGAGCATTAAACAAGTTAATGCTTACCATATGAAATTACTCTCTGAATACTCGTCGAACAGTATATGCCCGAATGGGATAATTACTCCAATACTACATACACTTAAAAATGAAATACAGGCACCTTTCAAAAAGAGGAGAACTAATCAGTTAAATTAACAGAAATTGCGACTAGGTGCGCACATGATATGCGAGACTTGTTATTATTACACTGGGAAAACAGAACATGCATGCTAAGAAAGGAAGCGAATGAGGCAAAATCAAAAGCATACCAAGAACAAGGCATTCTGAATGGGACATACCTAGATCGTTTTAGAAATAAAATTCGTACCACAGAAATCGAGATTTCGGACAAGAAAAAAACACTTTTGAAAACAAAAACTCACAAATTAAACGGAAATGGCAAAAGAGAACAAAATATAACTCATAGTGAACAACCAACAAAACGCAATTAGTTCACCGAACAAAATATCAAATGCACTTTAGTAAAACAGAACACGGTGAAAACACATAGGGGTGCCAAGCACTCTGACATATGGTCAGATAAAGCAAAATCACTGAACTCAGGAAACGAGATAATTAACAATATACACGTGTCACACACGATACCAATATCCGACCCCATATGGCCTGAACATAATCAAGGGCCACTCGTGTCAAACGGCGCTTTAAACACCATTAAGATCGTACACACGGAAAATGAAAATAGCATGTCATTAAATGAACATCTGGTTACGCATGTTGAAATTAATAAAACTAGAGAAATAAATAAATCTGAAAACAGAAATCCTGAGAAAGAAAATACGAATAAGAGAAAATTAGAATACGCAGGTAGTGAACTTAAAACAAAAAAATTCATACATATACCAAAAAAACAGGAAAAAGTAAATAACGAAGGACACTCGAATCATACAGTCAGTACAAATCTGTCATCCGATGGTGACTTTGAGAATGAGTCCATAATAAATAAAACACACGAAAGTGAAAAGAATACACACACTGGTACAAAAGATAAAAACACGGAAACTAGAGAAAGTATGCATACACATGTAAAGAAAACAAATACAAATGTAATTAAGAAACAAAATAGTAATAGTAAATGCTCAGACGAGAATCAAACACATGATAATAACAGGACATTTGATTTAATCTCAGACTCGCAGATCGCAACCATTGTGCGACGAGTAATGGAGAATGGTGATTGTAGTTGACCAGCAAATATGAACAAAGTAAACACAAACAAAATGGGTCAACCACAACAGACTGTTAATAAGAAAAAACTACACATAGGTAACAATAATATAAATATGTGCATAAAAAACAACACACAAAACTCTATGCAGGGTAATACTACAAAGAAATCAACTATAAGAACAAAACAGAGACAAAAAACAAAAGAAACATCTTTTCATGTAAAAAAGAAAAAAATGGTAGAACAGGCAAAATCATTCATAACTAATCTCTCCGATCAAACATTGAATGATGATGAAATTTTAGTTTTAGGAAAAAACTTGAAATTTGTACCTACACCAGTACCACCTAAAACGAGGAACATAATAAATAGCTTCAACGGTGTAGCACAACGCATGAGATCCAAACTATGGGCATATGAAAACAAGAAGAAAAGGAAGTTGGCTCCCTTTAATAACAAACGTACGAGATCAACACACATTTCCAATAATAACACATTGGAAAACTTTATTTACGCAACGAAAATAGATTTAGCAGATATGCATGATCTTAAATTAAACAAAGAAAAACCCAACGTCAAAAGAGCACACGAACACATAAAATTAAATAAAAAATTTAAAAGGCGGGAAAAGGGTAACTTCTCAAAAAATCTTCAACTAGCATTGAAAAGATTGAGAAAAAACAAAAACCTAATTATAAAAAAAAAGTGATAAAGGTAATTCTACAGTCGAAATTAATAGAGAAAAATACGTTGAAGAAGGGATGAGACAACTTAATTCCAGTGCACACTACACTGAAATAAACAATGATATTACGCCGACAATTACTTGTGAAGTACACAAAGTTTTAGTGGAGCTACTAGGAAAAAACGAAATTTCAAAGAAACAGTACCTTTATTTGAACCCAAAACATAACCCATCAGTTAAAACAGCCGAATTATATCTACTAAACAAAATACACTCAGAACCGCCGACAAAGGGAAGACCAATTATTTCAGCAAATGAATGTCCGGTAGAAAGGATATCGGAATATGTAGACTGGTTTCTACAACCATTAGTAATACAACAAAATACATACATCAAAGATACATCCGACTTTATGCGGAAAATAGAGAAACTTAAAATCCCAGAAAAATCTCTTATAATTACGTTAGACTATGAAAGCATGTACACGAATATTATTCATGAGGAAGCTATAAATTTAGTTTCACAAACCCTCTCGGAAAATATGGCGCATACCTATGTAGGGGGAGTTAAGAGACCCTCAATCGAATCATGCAGTAAACTACTAGAACTGGCGATCAAATGCAATAACTTTAAATTCAATGGCTCAAACTTTTATCAATGCCGCGGAGTAGCAATGGGGCACAGGGCATCACCAAATATATGCGATATAGTCATTTATCACCCTGAAAAAAGAATGCTTGAAATGGCAGAAAATAAAGTTTTCGCATGGCTTAGGTTTAGAGATGATGTTTTTGCTATCTACATCGGAACAGTACTCGAGGCACAAAGATTCCTAGATAATGCAAACAAGATTCACAGCACATTAAAATTCACATACAATATATCGGAAAATGAAGGAACTTTCCTTGACACTATAGTTTTTAAGGGAAAACGGTTTAAAAGAGAAAACATACTAGACTTCAAACCCTATGTCAAGCCAAGCGAAAAGTTTCAGTATATACACAGACAATCATCACACCCAAAAGCTGTGTTCACGGGCATAATTAAAGGTGAACTAATAAGATTTATTAGAACGGCAACAAACAAAGAAGATTATGAAAATAGAGCTAAGTTATTCAAGGAAAAATTACTATTACGGGGTTACAGTGAGACAGAGTTTGAGAGCATATACAGTCAATTATACCATGACGACAGACAAACTTATCTCGCTAAAAAGCAAAAAAACAAAATCACTGATCAGCCACTGGTGTTTGTTACAAAGTACAACCCGCACATACATGGCTTGAAATCGACATTAGTGAAACACTGGGATATTATTGAAAAAGACGAATATTTGAAAAAGATATTCCCCTGACAAACCTATGGTGGCCTATAAGAGAGAAAAGAACTTAAAATACACCTTAGTTAGGGCACGGACCTCTGAAAATGATGATGAAAACCTCAATGAATTAATCAATTTACTATTTTTAGATACAGACTCGGATTTGTAATGGTAGTTATACATATAAGGCTATAAGTTGAATACATAGCACGAGACAATACTGTTTACAAAAATGTTTATCACCCATGCAGGATATAATGCAGACATACCGCCAGCGGGCTGACGATGTTGTGTTTTGTAATCGATACTGGTAAAAACGGATTGAATTAAGGCGTTGTAGACCTCGTGAATACCTTTTTGATTGGTCACGCTGCTCTTCCAATGAAAACTTCCATATATGGACATGAACGAAATGAACTATAAAATGAGGAATTTTATTATTGTAACTATTCATTCACTTTGAATACACGATGTCTCACTACAGACCATATATACCAAGAGCGAGGGGAGGACGAGGTGGCTCGTATCCTAGACAGCGGGAAGACCGACAGCGGGAAGACCGATACATGCAGCTTTCAAGACCACTGGAGCCTGAGAAACTGATACATGATGGGTCCTCTGTAGGAAGGGCAGTGGCTCGAACTAAAGACGAACAACGCGTGGCGAGGGAATGGTCGACACATTTCACCAGTTTCTTTGAGCAGGGATTCGCCATACCAAGACCGACAAACTGTCATATGTTACCAGACAGCACAGCAGTATTGCCGATCGTCGACAGCATTATCGACGAATGCAGAGAAAAGTGCAAGGAAACTATCCTTACACACTTGCGAGAGGTTGAAAACTCGGCTAAGGAGCGGGAACTGAACCCCCCGGATGAAACCAACAACTTAGCCCTAAGCGTGGCGAATATCATACAACAACAACAACAACAAGAAACGATGCAATCTATGATTGCGTTAATGGCCCGAACATTCAAAGAGTCGCTGGCACAAAGTCAGGCGCCACAGTAAAATGGGGTAATGCAAACCCCGGCCCCTTTTCGGGCCCCAAATACCTAGAAAGAATACATCTTCAAAATTGTCAAAACAACAACATATAGTCCCTTGTAGACCTTAAATGATTAAATAAAAACACAAATAAAAAACAAATGAATAAATAGAGGATTGTATAAATGGATATACAAACAATTATGCAAACAAACACAAAATCAACACACACAAATAAATTAATTAATTAATTAATGAATGAATGAATAAACAAACAAACAAACAAACAAACAAACAAACAAACAAACAATGTGTATCGAAGTTGCATTTATTCACATCCAACGGAACTACATTGAATAAAATTCAAATATAAATTAAAGGTCGTACTTCTTTTATGCACATTTACTATTAACTAAATACAAAAAATGGGACTGCGTAAAATAACTGGTATAGAATTGGGCTAAATAGACATACCCGTCACCAAGAGTTTATTCACCTCAGTAAAATAAAATATTAAACCTCGTTCTCCAATGATAAACATAAGTCTGTTCTATGGAAAGAAAACTTATAAACACGTATATAAATAAAGAGAACAAACATTGAAAATAATGGTTTTCCAAAATAAATGGCGGTATATATAAACAAGGGACGCAAACATGTAAAAATCCGTATAAGGAAATATCCTTATAATGCTGACACGGTTATGAGGCTTTATTTTATCTTATTATCTGAATTATAACTTAAAGATTCACAAACTACTCGTATTTTACGACATTGTTTGTATGGGGATTTCATAGGAGGGATAATAGTTGGAACATATATTAAGATGCAAAACAAGTAACATTGCTGAATAGCGATGGACAAATACATTTATGTCTTGTTATCAACAAATTATGTATACCCATACAAAAAAGAACTCTCTCAAACTAAAACTATATAATTTGGAGAGATCAAAGAATATAGTAACGGCATGGTGCAATTAGGATAGTTAGAGAAATATGTCAGTCGGCTGTCCTCGATTAGACACGTGTTGTGGGCACATCATGCAACAGCTGATCAAGTACCTACCGCGGGATTTGTAAAGAGTTTCTCACCAGGTGTGAAAAACATTAGGTAATCGATTGGATGAGATCAATTTAAAAACTGACTATATATCGAGACGGACTTAGTTACGAAATGCAGTCGAATGTTTTCATTCTGACTGTTGGTTCCTAATTTATTAGGTACTGTTCTACTTTTTGGCAAATACAACTAAAACAATAGTTATCAAATAATATTTATTGACCTAATGCTTATTCATTCTGAATAATTCATTGGAAACAATCTGGCTTTCACCAGATTAAGCACGTATTTTTGAAGTACAAATAGATACTGTTAGAAGCTATTCTGTCTAATGAAAATCGGGTACAAACCCCGTGAATAGCAATAATAAACGGGTACGAACCCCGGAAAAACGGGTACGAACCCCGACTGACAGTAATATATGTACTTCCAAAATAACACTGCCACTTCAAACATTATATTGATAAACATTGAAACAGCTGACTTAATATAGTCTGGTACCAACCCAGCGTCAGCTTGCCTAGTTAATATAGGCTATTAAATATAAAGGAGAGGCAATTTACTTTAATGTGGTTTAAAGGCTGACAATATATTCTGGTACCAACCCAGCGTCAAGCCAAAATATAACGTAACTTTTATGTGATTAAGGACTGACTTAATATAGTCTGGTACCAACCCAGCATCAGTCTTGCCTTTTTAGTATAGGCTATATTTAGGAAATGAAACAGTAACTAGAAAGAAGAGAAAATTAATCTTAATGTGAATACTTCTGACGTAATATAGTCTTGTACTAACCCAGCGCCAAGCCATATATAACGTAATTGTGTTGTGATTACGATTGACAATAAAATCTGGTACCAACCCAGATCTCAAACGTATAGAAACGGGATTTAGTTCCGTATAAACGACACATTAAATATTTCTCTTGCTAATAATATACACAAGAAAGTGACATTTTTAGAGTATACAGTCAGTAAAACGAACTCCCACCTTGGTACGTGAGTTACAAAGACACGAACAATCCAATCCATATGACAATGATTTTTAATCATTATAAATAATATACTGAACTAAAAACGCTATAAAAGGAATAGGTTGAAGATTTTATAGCAACTGAAGAAGGCCCTCGGGCTGAAAACGTTTTTGCGGCAGGATATTGTTTTCCTGGTAAAATCGTTAACATATATACAGTGCGTATAAACAGACAGAAATATACTTGCATTGTCTGCTATTTGGCTATATAAATAAAACATAAATATAAACCTAAGTGTGCATAATGAATAACCAACTAAATTCACAAAACAAGGGCACACGTAAAACACTGGGTGTGAGACATACACCCGTGAGGAATTCCCTAACTAGGCAAAGTTGGTCGGGCACCCGCACCCCCCATAAGGAGTGTATGTTCACTCCGCAATTGATGTTTTGTGGACTGGACTAGTACATATTCAACTGATTTAAACTGCATTAAACAGGCTTCCCGGTGTATCGATTGTATTTCGCTAATTAAAGCAGCTGTATAAGACGTGTTTAGCTATGCTTGTCATTATTTGGAGAACTTTAACACAATAATACTTACATAAGTTCCTGAGTAAGAACGCACTGATCGTGTTTTTCTGTTGTTCTTAGTACCTTTTGTTTCTGCCCTTTTGTTTTGCCGAATTCGACAGATTCGTTAGGTACAGGTCTACAACAAGTTAAATAGAGAATATTATTACAGTACAGATGGAGTGTGTTAATTTCCGTTTCTAAAGGCTTGTATCTTGTATTCCTTAATCGTACATTCGAATGAGCTTGTGAAGATATGTAATTCATACTACCAGTACGTGTTATACTTATATTTTTTTTTGTTAAACACGTACATGGGTTTTCTTTTCACTTATTTCACGACATATGCAATCAGCAAACCAAATACTCGCAACATTAATTTACGAATACTTACAATGACTCATCGCCAGAAGAGTCACATGACCGAGCAAATAAATTACTTTTCACAGATTTGGTTGGCACAGCTGCATCGGCTCTTTGAAAGTAAAGGAAAAACGCATCACTAACCATGGCTAATACATACTTCCGATCAGTCCATCAAGCTTAGATGAACCATATATCTGAGCTCATTAAAAGTTCAAAATATATTTACACCTGTAGTAAATACACATGTTGCCCTTCAAAAAGCTCTAAAATGCAATACCGCGCATGGCCATTGTTTGTGGAACTTGACGTTTGGACAATAGAGGTCAGGGATATAAATTAAATGTCGGAACTATCAGTTGTTATACTGGGCATGGCGCCAATATATTTCTAATAATTGAACATAACATGTATTATATTAAATTATTAAGTAAGTAGATATAAACAATTAATAAAAAACAAGAGTTTAATATTCCAATTACTAACATTAAAACTTTGTGTGTTTAGTAAAGTAAACCCCTAAAATGCTTCTAGTACGCAACGAATTTCTCTTAAAACATAATATTACGCTGGTATAAACTATTATACATAACACCATTCACTTACTTCTCTTTGATTACGATGTACCGCGGTGTTAGGTCGGTTGCATTTACTTGTGCATGTCCTTCGACAATAGAACTATCGGCTTCTCCTTGTATCCCTTCCTGGAGTATATGTGATATAGACAAAGTATGTATAATTTTATTTTTTGCTACGGGGCGTGAAAGGTCTTGCAAATTATATTACCTCACATGGACAGACTCAATAGAACCGAGTCTGCTATTTTTTCTCTCTTGATTGTGTGTGTTGCTTACAAGCGATCCCTGTGTTTTTCTTTATTTCGCCCAGTGTTTTCTCGTTTAAGGAAAAGCATTTTGTTGAAACTGTGACCATAAGTCGCTCTCCATGAAATGGTATGAAAATATCACATTGAAGTTCTATGTTCACCGTAATATGCATACCATCTTCGGGATGGCTCGAATTTTCGAACTTGTGACATTTTAAATATTAAGTTCTGCTCAACCCGGTGCTAGCGGGTATGAACTCTAGCTAGCATTTTTCACTACCGTTCACGAACCCTCCAAATCAAACCGAGACTGATATAGATTTGTATTTATTGTGTTCGGAAATTTACAAAGTTCTCCTTTAATACTCTTTTTTATCATAAATCGTAGTTTGATATAAAATTATTAAAATTGATTAAGAAATTAAACGAAGCTTTGTTTATGAAATACTGATGATGCATGTATATAAGCTATTGCGAGTTTCACTTTCTGATTGCAGCGCAATATTTAGATTAGAAAAAATGCTAAATAAACGCAGTGTGCGTTTACATGGGTTGGTTGGTCGTGTTTGTGGTGGTGAAAATAATAATTTTCTTTTCAACAGGACACATGCAAACCACTTATTCTGTATATTGTGAGGGAAGCAGAAAATACACCTAGTGTTGCTAAGAGCACGGAAAAATACCAACTATTTTATTGGAATCAACGATTTCCAAAACAATGGACAAAGTGAATATTAGTTGTATAATACTAATATGTTATAGATATAAGATTGGACAATCATACTTTAAATAATTAAGTTCTGTTCTAAGGCATACTAACCTCTCTTTGTTGAACTTCTGAATTTTGTTGTGCTCTACCTGGAGTTCTCACAGGCTTTAAACAGTTTCCCATTGTCACAATCTCTAACAAGGAGACCACAGCGAGGTCACCTGTTACAATCACGCTTCGTGCATCTCCTTCAAAATGCCGATCCACAGTATGAAACAATATAACTATACAATTTAATAGCAAAACTCTTTAATTTAATGACATATTTTCCAACGTTAAATGATCATTGAAAAGGCATGATAAGCTTGCTTATTTACTGCTAACATTCTACATGACCGATTCCCTCAGGTATATAAACTGAGGCTGGAGTAAAGTGTTCTCTATTAACATCATTGATATAGTGAACGGTATCTAGGGTATAACAGTACATAACACTTAAATGAAGATAAAAAGGAAGGGTAAATTAACAGGTACTAAATACAAAACATTGTTGACAATTCATCGTTTTTAAAATAAAAACACACCAAAACACAACTAACGAAACACCTGCTTTTATGTTTTAAATATGTTGGCTTCATACAAAAGCTGTATTGGGAGGCCCTCATCAACTGAAACAAAATTGAATACTATTTTCTGATGCAATTGTATGTTTAACAGTGATTTACCGTTACTTATACAAATGTTCTCCCCTCTCAAATACTATAGGCCGGAAATAAATCCTGAAATACCATTTTTCACTACATTTGAACTACCGAAAAAGATCCGAAACACTCGTTTTGTTTTCCTTGTAGTGTTGTTTGGAATGCAATTAATGCATTTCGGCTTTTTGTCCACAATGTGTGCAGAACATTACATGTTTATCTAAAACACTCATACATTTAGTATTATTGTATAAAACATTTTGTTTAATTAAAGAAATATAATGTACTTACATGTGGATCCAACTTTTAAAATCAATACCGTTCAACATATGTATTAAGTGATTTTGTATAGACACAACTCGCTGCAAACTAATTTCTCAAACACGGAAGTATATTTTCGGAAAATATAAATTAAACGAGATTAGTCCAGCCTATCGTTTTCTATTCCTTGAATTGAACAACTATAACTGTTATAAATAAAATGTTGTTACTAATACATCGATCGATATAACGTATTGGCCCTATTTCAAAACGTGTTCGTATATCACATATTGATTAATTGTGTAGACAGTAAAGTTATGTATGCCGATATATTAAATGTAGATAAGTATGGTATCACATCTTTAATTGTTTAACCACCCTTACAAGACAAGACAATTGATAATGAATAATATCAATATATGTGTTAGGTAGTCTGAATAAAACACAGCGTTTTTGAACAATTGCGAAATTGCATGAAATGTTTAACGTCATTGTTTCAGTACATTTTCTTTAACACGGTCGACATTTTAGTGGTGAAGGCAGAACACCCATTTATTCCTTGGTAGAACCCGTACCGTATATCTCCAATATACCTGCCTTAATTTCGAAGAATTTACACTTGCTCACTTACGAGTTTTGATCCCAGTGAGATTCGAACCAACAGCGGTGAAGTGTATGTAATGTCCGTCGATGTGTGTACATGTATCATCCAACTAACTGAACTTATTTCAACAACGATACCTCATTGATCGCACTCAAGACCTCAGAATTACTAAAGCCGTGTATTTGACATATACTACCTTATTATGGTACGAGATAACAGTATTTTCAAATACATCAATTTATCAGTGGTAAGAGTAGGATAACACATATTTAACACGTGCAACATACAGTTCATACCCCATTATCATGGACACTTACTCTCTCTCTTATTAAGCAATTATATAATTACTAAATGGCCTCGTCAGCATGTCTAGTGCAAAGTCGTACCAGAGATCAGACATAAAAGTAGATATAAAACCTTCAATGTACTCTGAAAAACATAGCAAAGTTAAAAGTAGGAAAACTGGAAAAAAACGACTGAATATTTTTGCACAAGTATAACAGTACATCACAGAATTATCATAACAATTATATAAATGCTAAAATACTAAAACACATATGAATGAATATTGTTTTAAATAATGCAATATATAGTAATTCAAATTCTTCAATGTCAGACTTGTTTTGGTGTATAACTTGTAATATATCACCTTGATATCCTTGGCTAGGTTATGTATACTGAAAGGAAAAAGAAAAGCATATTTTTTTTCCCGCTATATATTGTATGTTTAATATGCTACTGCTAATCGAATGGTACATGGCTATATTAGGCTTGTCCTTTCGGAAAGAAGGAAGGTTTAAACAGCACCGAACACACCAACGGTTAACCCTTTAAAGTTTCATTATCGACAGAATGCGCATTTGGTTCAAACAGGTGAGCAAACTTAGGCTTTAAACATTGCAATCTCTTAACATTAAACACAATACTGAAATGGCTTGACTTGATTTTTTCAAGCGAAACTTCAACATTTATGAATTTCGTGTAACAACGTATACTTTGATTAAAAAGTCTAATACGTGACAGAGTTGTACTTTCTGTAGTTAGCTGTAGCCCCTTTTTGTACAAAACACGTTGAGATATATCTGGAATATTACGTGAAATTAGGTGTATATAATAGTGTAGTATAGGCAAACATTTGATTATGAGTTTCTTTTTCCTTTCAGTATATAAAGTTGTTTTATGCAACTACTGTTTAAATCACCTGTCTTGAAATTAAATAGTGTCAGTAGCATAATCTATAAATAGAATTTTTACAGGTAGTGACAAATCAAATACCATGACCAGGTATGTAAATAGCATATGCATCCATTTCATTTATGTATTGATTATGAACATTGATTTTGTTTCTTTAGCAACTACTTTGAAAGGATTATTCGAGATTTTAATTGATAGCACAAACAAGCTAAGGATATCAAGGTAACATATTGCAAGCTTTATTGTAAAATTAGATTTATACTGGTGAGTTCTAATTCCTGTTGGATTCACGTTAAAATAGTGCTCTATTAAAACCACGTTATTTATACAATTTAGTTTTGAAATCAGATTTTTGTTTTTAACTAGGATAATAAGATGAGTTACTGCAAGTTTCATATACAAATATGTGTTTGAGATATCAAACTTTGAATCGTTGTTTTGGTCCAAGGGACATAATCCTTAACCACTGGCGTAGATAAAGTTAGCTCATTATGTCATATCGATTAAAGATAGAGGATGTGTACCCAAAATCGAGCGTTGGCTATATTTAAAAGAAAGTAGGTCGCATCGATGAACACACTAGGTCAGTTCGATGGGAGGAACATACTGTTGAATTTTGATACCTAGGCATAAGTGGTGAGTTAAAGGTAAAACCGGGCGTGACTTATATTTTGGAGAAATTAAGTTACAGCGACAAAGATTCGCACACCATTTCAACTCAAAACAGCTGAAAATTGAGATCCTGTCGATTCTATTCTGCATCAGTTTATTAAACATTATAATTAATAATCAAGATGTTTGATAAAATAGATGATTACAATCTTTCGTAAGATCTTTGCCAAATTGTATCATCATAACTATCATTTACTTTCGAGCTTTAGCAGTGTTTAAAACCCCTTCTTCGACAATGACCTAACGAACTTATAAAGAACATGGAGACGTGATTCGTAAGATTCGTGGTCATGACCACATTTTTACGAGATTTAAAACATTGCTAATAAATGTATCAAAAGAGTTTAAATCAAAATTACTTTGCAACATGCTGCATGTTTAGTGTTTTACTGATGTCCATGTAACTTGGTACAAACAAATGTTGAATAATCGCTTGCCAACTTGTCTGTCATCGATAGCTCAGTGGTATGGTTGATGGGACGGTACTCAAGAGTCCACGGTCTCGAATCCAGGTTAAGGCACGATCCTTTCACCCCCTGTAACATCTTAGCTCTTGTACCATAAACGTATTACAGGTAATAGATAGAGGATGGTCTTATTGAGTTGGTTGATTTAAACATCGAGATTGGCGTAGCGCCCAATATTTACACTGTCCCGTTTATTGGGATGACAGTATGGTAAGTGTGAGGTTTGATGCACCCTAGGACCTGGTTTAAACCTCCAACGGCTTTTTTTGCCAGTGACCGTTCCAAGGCGGTAGCCCTATTGTCAACCATTTTGTGTTTGTGATGTCGTATTTTGCCTTTTATTCATCTTTAAAGTTGTTCTTTGTTTCTGTGTATGCTTTTGGTTGAATGTCGTTCTTGAATGATACTATGCCTGTTCGATTTTTATATTTTGCCTTAACAATGTAGACCTTTGAACGTGTGTTATAAGTGAAGACATCTTTTTAGAAGATATTCAGCCAGCACTCATTAGCAGACATGTTCAGCTTCATGGAAAATTCAACTGTTTAGTATTCTAACAAGGTTTAATAGTGTGTTTTTTTTACATTTCATTAAACACTATGTTTTACCACCAGCAAACGAATAGGAGGTATATCAAGGCTATTAAAGTAACCTACTACACTTGCACATGCAACATGCATCATGCATCAATTATCTGTCTAACAGTTGTACTGCATCAAAACTACTTATATGAGTACAAGACCAATTGTATGCATATGCATTCCATTCCATATGGTAGAGTTTAATATGTGACAAAAAAGTAAAGCATATGTAATTTAGCTTTAGTGTTAAAGGGACACACGGCAATCTTGAAGCTGTGATCAGTAGAGCTTAAAATTAGCCATGTCAGATTAGAAACTGCAGAGTAATGGCCCTTGCAGGTTCATTATATGAATACATTTGGTAAAAGATCATAAGTTCAACGCAACTTATTACGGTGTCCGGTTGGGGCCAGATACAATGTCGCAGTTTCTAATCTGACATGGCTAATTTTAAGCTCTACTGATCACAGCTTCAAGATTGCCGTGTGTCCCTTTAACACTAAAGCTAAATGATATCACAGAATCAAGAATACCGGAACAGCATCAAATCAAGAATACTGAGATATCACAGAATCAAGAATACTGAACTTGCAGCAAACCGAAACAGCATCAAATCAAGAATACTGAGATATCACAGAATCAAGAATACTGGAAAAGCATCACATCAAGAATACCGAGATATCACAGAATCAAGAATGCTGAAACAGCATCGAATCAAGCATGCTGGGATATCACGGAATCAAGAATATAGAAACAGCAACAAATCAGAGATACTGAGATATCATCAAATCAGAGATATTGAGAATCCATCACAGAATCAAGAATACTGAAATAGCATCGAATCAGGACTATTGAAATAGCATCGAATCAAGAATACTGATATATCATAGAATCAAGAATGCTGAAATATTACAGAATCAAAAACACTGGAACAACATCAAGTCAAGAATACTGAGATATCGTAGAATCAAGAATACTGAGATTTCATTGAATCAAGAATACTGAGATATCATCAAATCAGAGATACTGAGATAGCATTGAATCAGAGATACTGAGATAGCATTGAATCAGAGATATTGGGAAATCATCAAATCAAGAATACCGAGGTAGCAGCAAGTCAGAGATATTGCGATATCATTAAATCAAGAACTCTGAACTTGCAACAAATCAGAGATATTGAGATATCATCAAATCAAGCATACTGAAACAGTATCAAATCAAGAATGCTGAAATATCACAGAATCAAGAATACTGAGATATCATAGAATCAAGAATATTGAGATTTCATAGAATCAAGAATACTGGAACAGCATCAAATCTAGAATACTGAGATAGCAGAAAATCATGAATACTGAAATAGTAACAAATCAGAGATCTCGCGGGATTATCAAATCATGAATACTGAAATAGCAGCAAATCAAGAATACTGAGACATCACAGAATCAAGAATACTGAAACAGCATCGAATCAAGAATACTGAAATAGTAGCAAACCAGAGATATTGAGAAATCATCAAACCAGAGATATTGAGATATCATCAAATCAAGAATACCGAGATATCGCAGAATCAAAAATACCGGAACAGCATCAAATCAAGAATACTGGAACAGCATCAAATCAAGAATACTGAGATATCATCAAATCAAGAATACAGAGATATCATCAATCAAGAATACTGAACTTGTAGCAAACCAGAGATATTGAGATATCATCAAACCAGAGATATTGAGATATGATCAAATCAAGAATACTCGAACAACATCAAATCAAGAATACTGAGATATCATCAAATCAAGAATACTGAGATATCATCAAATCAAGAATACTGAACTTGTAGCAAACCAGAGATATTGAGATGTCATCAAACCAGAGATATTGAGATATGATCAAATCAAGAATACTGAGATATTGCAGAATAAAGAATACGTGAACAGCATCAAATCAAGAATACCGAGATATCACAGAATCAAGAATACTGAAACTGTATCGGATCAAGCATGCTGTGATATCTCGGAATCAAGAATTCTGAGATATTATAGAAACAAGCATGCCGAGATATCATAGAATCAAGAATACTAGAACAGCACCAAATCAAGCATACTGAGATATCTCAGAATCAAGAATACTGAAACAGCATCGAATCAAGTATGCTGAGATATCTCAGAATCAAGAATACCGAGATATCATCAAATCAGGGATACTGGGATAGCATTGAATCAGAGATATTGAGAAATCATCAAATCAAGAATACTGAGATAGTAGCAAATCATGAATACTGAAATAGCAGCAAATCAAGAATACTTGGATATCATCAAATCGGAGATATTGAGATAGCACGGAATCCATCACAGAATCAAGAATACTGGAACAGCATCAAGTCAAGAATACTGAGATATCACAGAATCAAGCATACTGAGATATCATAGAATCAAGAATACTAGAACAGCATCAAATCAAGCATACTGAGATATCTCAGAATCAAGAATACTGAAACAGCATCGAATCAAGTATGCTGAGATATCTCAGAATCAAGAATACTGAGATATCATCAATTCAGAGATACTGGAATAGCATTGAATCAGAGATATTGAGAAATCATCAAATCAAGAATACTGAGATAGTAGCAAATCATGAATACTGAAATAGCAGCAAATCAAGAATACTGGGATATCATCAAATCGGAGATATTGAGATAGCACGGAATCCATCACAGAATCAAGAATACTGGAACAGCATCAAGTCAAGAATACTGAGATATCACAAAATCAAGCATACTGAGATATCATAGAATCAAGAATACTGAGATATCACAGAATCAAGTATATTGAGATATCATAGAATCAAGAATACTGAGATATCACAGAGTCAAGAATACTGGAACAGCATCAAATCAAGAGTACTGAAATAGTAGCAAATCAAGAATACTGAGATATCATCAAATCGAGAATACTGAACTTGCAGCAAACCTATTATCAAATCAAGAATACTGATATATCATAGAATTAAGCATGTTGAGATGTCACAGAATCAAGAAACCGGAACAGCATCAAATCAAGAGTACTGAAATAGCAGCAAATCAAGAATACTGAGATGTCATAGAATCAAGAATACTGAGATATCACAGCATCAAGAATACTGAAACAGCATCAAATCAAGAATACTGAGATATCATCAAATCGAGAATACTGAACTTGCAGCAAACCTATCATCAAATCAAGAATACTGATATATCATAGAATCAAGCATGTTGAGATGTCACAGAATCAAGAATACCGGAACAGTCTCAATTCAAGAGTACTGAAATAGCAGCAAATCAAGAATACTGAGATGTCATAGAATCAAGAATACTGAGATATCACAGCATCAAGAATACTGAAACAGTATCAAATCTAGAATACTGAGATATCATCAAATCGAGAATACTGAACTTGTAGCAAACCTATCATCAAATCAAGAATACTGAGATATCATAGAATCAAGCATGTTGAGATGTCATGGAATCAAGAATACTGGAACAGCATCAAATTCAAAATATTGAACTTGCAGCAAACCAGAGATATCGAGATATCATCAAATCAAGAATACTGAGATATCACAAAATCAAGAATACTGGAACAGCATCAAATCAAGAATACTGAGATATAATCAAATCAAGAATATTGAGATATCATCAAATCAGGAATACTGAGATATCATCAAATCAAGAATACTGGAACAGCATCAAATATAATAATACTGAGATATCATGAAATCAAGAATACCGAGATATCATCAAACCAAGAATATCGAGATAGCAGCAAATCAAGAATACTGAAATAGCAGCATATCAAAAAAAACTGAGATATCATCAAATCAAGAATACGGAGATATTAAAGAATCAAGAATACTGAGATATCATCAAATCAAGAATACTGAGATATCATCAAATCAGAATACTGAACTTGCGGCAAACCAGAGATATCATCAAATCAAGAATACTGTCATATCATCAAATCGAGCATGCTGGGATATCACATAATCAAAAATACTGGAACAGCATCAAATCAAGAATACTAAGATATCATCAAATCAAGAATACTGAGGTATCATCAAATCAGAATACTGAGATATCATCAATTCAATAATACTGAGATATCATCAAATCAGAGATCTCGAGATATCATCAAATCAAGAATACTGAAGTTGCAGCAAATCAGAGATACTGAGATATAATCAAATCAGAGATACTGAGATATCATCAATTCAAGAATACTGAGATATCATCAAATCAGAGATCTCGCGATATCATCAAATCAGAGATACTGAAATAGCTGCAAATTAGAGATACTGAAATATCATCAAATCAGAGATACTGGGATATCATCAAATCAGGGATGCTGTGATGTCATCAAATCAGTGATACTGGGATAGCAGCAAATCATGAATACTGGAATGGCAGCAAATCAGAGATACTGGGATGTCATCAAGTCAGAGATACTGGGATATCCTCAAATCAGGGATACTGAAATAGCAGCAAATCAGAGATACTGAAATAGCAGCAAATCAGAGATACTGAGATATCACCAAATCAGAGATATTGAGATAGCATGGAATCCGTCATAGAATCAAGACTACTGAAATAGCATCGGATCAAGACCATTGAAATAGCATCGAATCAAGAATACTGAGATATCATAGAATCAAGAATATTGAGATATCACAGAATCAAGAATATCGGAACATCATCAAACCAGAGATCTCGGTATATCATCAAATCGGAGATCTCGGGATATCATCAAATCGGGGGTACTGAGATATCATCGAATCAAGAATACTGAGATATCATCAAATCAGAAATATTGAGATATAATCAAATCAGAGATCTCGAGATATCATCAAATCAGAAATACTGAGATATCACCAAATCAAGAATACTGAGACATCACAGAATCAAGAATACCGAAACAGCATCGAATCAGGAATACTGAGATATCACAGAATCAAGAATACTGAGATATCATCAAATCAAGAATACTGAACTTGCATCGAATCAAGAATACTGAGACATCACAGAATCAAGAATACTGAAACAGCATCGAATCAGGAATACTGAGATATCACAGAATCAAGAATACTGAGATATCGTCAAATCAAGAATACTGAACTTGCAGCAAACCAGAGATATTGAGATATCATCAAATCAGAGATCTCGGGATATCATCAAATCAGAAATATTGAGATATCATCAAATCAGAGATATTGTGATATCATCAAATCAGAGATCTCGAAATATCATCAAACCAGAAATATTGAGATATCATCAAATCAAGAATACTGAGATATTATCAAATCAGAGATCTCGAGATACCACCAAATAAGATATCTCGAGATATCATCAAATCAGAAATATTGAGACATCATCAAATCAGAGATCTCGAGATACCACCAAATCAGAGATCTCGAAATATTATCAAATCAGAAATATTGAGATATCATCAAATCAAGAATACTGAGATATCATCAAATCAGAGATCTCGGGATATCATCAAATCAGAAATCTCGAGATACCACCAAATCAGAGATCTCGGGATATCATCAAATCAGAAATATTGAGATATTATCAAATCAGAGATTTTGAGATATCATCAAATCAGAGATCTGGAGATATCATCAAACAGAAATATTGAGATAGCAGCAAATCAGAGATATTGAGATACCACCAAATCAGAGATGTCGAGATATCATGAAATCAGAAACATTGAGATATCATCAAATCAGAGATCTCGAGATATCATCAAATCGATAATACTGGGATATCAACAAATCAGAGATCCCGTCATACCTTCAAATCAGAGATCTCGAAATATTATCAAATCAGAAATATTGAGATATCATCAAATCAAGAATACTGAGATATCATCAAATCAGAGATCTCGAGATACCACTAAATCAGAGATCTGGAGATATCATCAAATCAGAGATCTCGAAATATCATCAAATCAAGAATACTTAGATATCATCAAATCAGACATCTCGGGATATCATCAAATCAGAGATACTGGGATATCATCAAATCAGAGATACTGAGATATCATCAAATCAGAGATACTGGGTTATCATCAAATCAGAGATCTCGAGATATCATCAATTCAGAGATACTGAGATATCATCAAATCAAGAACACCGGGATAGTAGCAAATCAAGAATACTGAGATATCATAGAATCAGCGATACTGAAATAGCAGCAAATCACGAATACTGAAATAGCAGCAAATCAGAGATCTGGATATATCATCAAATCAAGAACACCGGGATAGTAGCAAATCAGAGATCTGGAGATATCATCAATTCATGAATACAGAAATATCAGCAAATCATGAATACTGAAATATCAGCAAATCAGAGATACTGTGATATCATCAATTCAAGAATACCGGGATAGTAGCAAATCAGAGATCTGGAGATATCATCAAATCATGAATACAGAAATATCAGCAAATCATAAATACTGAGATATCATCAAATCGAGAATACTGGGATATCATCAAATCGAGAATACTGGGATATCATCAAATCAGAGATACTGAGATATCATCAAATCAGAGATCTCGAGATATCATTAAATCATGAATACTGAAATATCAGGGAATACTGGAACATCACAGAATCAAAGATATTGAAACATCCCAGAATCACTAATATTGGAACATCATAGAATCAAGTATTGAAACATCACATAATCAAGGATATTGACACATCACAGAATCGAGAGTACTGGAACATCCCAGAATCGATAATATTGGAACCTCATAGAATCCATCATGAAAGATAGAAATGTCTAGACTCCATCACTGAATCAAGGATATTGGAACGTCACAGAATCCATCATGGAATACTGAAATATCAGGGAATCCATCACAGAATCAAGGATATTGGAACATCAAATAATCTAGGCTATCGGAATACCACCTGTCCAGAAATGCTACGGAATTAGCACAGTCATGCTAGTGAAAATAAGCAAAGATAAGTTAATATAAGTTAAGATAGGTTAAGATAAGTTTAGATAAGTTAACTTATCTTCTAATTCCGTAGCATTGTGGAATCATGCATATATAGATAGCGAAAAAGAGCAAACATGCTTGTCATTTTCTAATTTCGTTTACATGATATGGTTAGATTATGCTTGTTGTATTCTTGCTGTATGTTTCATGCATGTGATCCTAGATGGAAACAGCTTGCTTTCCTGACTCAACTTCTCTGTCTGGATACTATTCTAGTTTCCCCGACTGTGCTAATTCCGTAGCATTTCTGGACAGGTGGTATTCCGATAGCCTAGATTCTTTGATGTTCCAATATCCTTGATTCTGTGATGGATTCCCTTATATTTCAGTATTTCATGATGGATTCTGTGACGTTCCAATATCCTTGATTCAGTGATGGAGTCTTGACATTTCTATATTTCATGATGGATTCTATGAGGTTCCAATATTATCGATTCTGGGATGTTCCAGTACTCTCGATTCTGGGATGTGTCAATATCCTTGATTATGTGATGTTTCAATACTTGATTCTATGATGTTCCAATATTCTCGATTCTGTGATGTTTCAATATCTTTGACTCTGTGATGTTCCAGTATTCCCTGATATTTCAGTATTCATGATTTAATGATATCTCGAGATCTCTGATTTGATGATATCTCAGTATCTCTGATTTGATGATATCCCAGTATTCTCGATTTGATGATATCCCAGTATTCTCGATTTGATGATATCTCAGTATTCATGATTTGCTGATATTTCTGTATTCATGATTTGATGATATCTCCAGATCTCTGATTTGCTACTATCCCGATATTCTTGAATTGATGATATCACAGTATCTCTGATTTGCTGCTATTTCAGTATTCATGATTTGCTGATATTTCTGTATCCATGAATTGATGATATCTCCAGATCTCTGATTTGCTACTATCACGGTGTTCTTGATTTGATGATATATCCTGATCTCTGATTTGCTGCTATTTCAGTATTCGTGATTTGCTGCTATTTCAGTATCCCTGATTCTATGATATCTCAGTATTCTTGATTTGCTACTATCCCGGTGTTCTTGATTTGATGATATCTCAGTATCTCTGAATTGATGATATCTCGAGATCTCTAATTTGATGATATCCCAGTATCTCTGATTTGATGATATCTCAGTATCTCTGATTTGATTATATCCCAGTATCTCTGATTTGATGATATCTCCAGATCTCTGATTTAGTGGTTTCTCGAGATCTCTGATTTGATGATATCTCAGTATTCTTGATTTGATGATATCTCAATATTTCTGATTTGATAATATTTCGAGATCTCTGATTTGAAGGTATCTCGGGATCTCTGATTTGTTGATATCCCAGTATTCTCGATTTGATGATATCTCGAGATCTCTAATTTGGTGGTATCTCGAGATCCTTGATTTGATGATATCTCAGTATTCTTAATTTGATGATATCTCAATATTTCTGATTTGATGATATTTCGAGATCTCTGATTTGATGATATCTCAATATTTCTGATTTGATGATATCTCAGTATTCTTGATTCGATGATATCTCAGTACCCCCGATTTGATGATATCCCGAGATCTCCGATTTGATGATATACCGAGATCTCTGGTTTGATGATGTTCCGATATTCTTGATTCTGTGATATCTCAATATTCTTGATTCTATGATATCTCAGTATTCTTGATTCGATGCTATTTCAATAGTCTTGATCCGATTCTATTTCAGTAGTCTTGATTCTATGACGGATTCCATGCTATCTCAATATCTCTGATTTGGTGATATCTCAGTATCTCTGATTTGCTGCTATTTCAGTATCTCTGATTTGCTGCTATTTCAGTATCCCTGATTTGACGATATCCCAGTATCTCTGACTTGATGACATCCCAGTATCTCTGATTTGCTGCCATTCCAGTATTCATGATTTGCTGCTATCCCAGTATCACTGATTTGATGACATCCCAGCATCCCTGATTTGATGATATCCCAGTATCTCTGATTTGATGATATTTCAGTATCTCTAATTTGCTGCTATTTCAGTATCTCTGATTTGATGATATCGCGAGATCTCTGATTTGATGATATCTCAGTATTCTTGAATTGATGATATCTCAGTATCTCTGATTTGATGATATCTCAGTATCTCTGATTTGCTGCAACTTCAGTATTCTTGATTTGATGATATCTCGAGATCTCTGATTTGATGATATCTCAGTATTCTTGAATTGATGATATCTCAGTATTCTGATTTGATGATATCTCAGTATTCTTGATTTGATGATATCTTAGTATTCTTGATTTGATGCTGTTCCAGTATTTTTGATTATGTTATATCCCAGCATGCTCGATTTGATGATATGACAGTATTCTTGATTTGATGATATCTCTGGTTTGCCGCAAGTTCAGTATTCTTGATTTGATGATATCTCAGTATTCTTGATTTGATGATATCTCAGTATTCTTGATTCTTTGATATCTCCGTATTCTTAATTTGATGATATCTCAGTTTTTTTTGATATGCTGCTATTTCAGTATTCTTGATTTGCTGCTATCTCAATATTCTTGGGTTGATGATATCTCGGTATTCTTGATTTCATGATATCTCAGTATTATTATATTTGATGCTGTTCCAGTATTCTTGATTTGATGATATCTCAGTATTCCTGATTTGATGATATCTCAATATTCTTGATTTGATGATATCTCAGTATTCTTGAATTGATGCTGTTCCAGTATTCTTGATTTTGTGATATCTCAGTATTCTTGATTTTATGATATCTCGATATCTCTGGTTTGCTGCAAGTTCAGTATTTTTGATTTGATGCAGTTCCAGTATTCTTGATTCTGTGACATCTCAACATGCTTGATTCTATGATATATCAGTATTCTTGATTTGATGATAGGTTTGCTACAAGTTCAGTATTCTCGATTTGATGATATCTCAGTATTCTTGATTTGATACGGTTTCAGTATTCTTGATGCTGTGATATCTCAGTATTCTTGATTATATGACATCTCAGTATTCTTGATTTGCTGCTATTTCAGTACTCTTGCATTGATGCTGTTCCGGTATTCTTGATTCTGTGACATCTCAACATGCTTGATTCTATGATATATCAGTATTCTTGATTTGATGATAGGTTTGCTGCAAGTTCAGTATTCTCGATTTGATGATATCTCAGTATTCTTGATTTGATGCTGTTTCAGTATTCTTGATGCTGTGATATCTCAGTATTCTTGATTCTATGACATCTCAGTATTCTTGATTTGCTACTATTTCAGTACTCTTGATTTGATGCTGTTCCAGTATTCTTGATTCTGTGATATCTCAATATACTTGATTCTGTGATATCTCAGTATTTTTGATTCTATGATATCTCAGTATGCTTGATTCTGTGATATCTCAATATTCTTGACTTGATGCTGTTCCAGTATTCTTGATTCTGTGATGGATTCCGTGCTATCTCAATATCTCCGATTTGATGATATCCCAGTATTCTTGATTTGCTGCTATTTCAGTATTCATGATTTGCTACTATCTCAGTATTCTTGATTTGATGATTTCTCAATATCTCTGATTCAATGCTATCCCAGTATCTCTGATTTGATGATATTTCAGTATTCCTGATTCTGAGATATCTCAGCATACTTGATTCGATGCTGTTTCAGTATTCTTGATTCTGAGATATCTCAGTATGCTTGATTTGATGCTGTTCTAGTATTCTTGATTCTATGATATCTCAGTATGCTTGATTCCGAGATATCACAGCATGCTTGATCCGATACAGTTTCAGTATTCTTGATCCTGTGATATCTCGGTATTCTTGATTTGATGCTGTTCCAGTATTCTTGATTCTGCAATATCTTGGTATTCTTGATTTGATCATTTCTCAATATCTCTGGTTTGATGACATCTCAATATCTCTGGTTTGCTACAAGTTCAGTATTCTTGATTTGATGATATCTCAGTATTCTTGATTTGATGATATCTCAGTATTCTTGATTTGATGATATCTCAATATCTCTGGTTTGATGATATCTCAATATCTCTGGTTTGCTACAAGTTCAGTATTCTTGATTGATGATATCTCAGTATTCTTGATTTGATGATATCTCAGTATTCTTGATTTGATGCTGTTCCAGTATTCTTAATTTGATGATATCTCAGTATTCTTGATTTGATGCTGTTCCGGTATTTTTGATTCTGCGATATCTCGGTATTCTTGATTTGATGATATCTCAATTTCTCTGGTTTGATGATTTCTCAATATCTCTGGTTTGCTACTATTTCAGTATTCTTGATTCGATGCTGTTTCAGTATTCTTGATTTGCTGCTATTTCAGTATTCATGATTTGATAATACCGCGAGATCTCTGATTTGTTACTATTTCAGTATTCATGATTTTCTGCTATCTCAGTATTCTAGATTTGATGCTGTTCCAGTATTCTTGATTCTATAAAATCTCAATATTCTTGATTCTATGATATCTCAGTATTCTTGATTCTGTGATATTTCAGCATTCTTGATTTGATACTGTTTCAGTATGCTTGATTTGATGATATCTCAATATCTCTGCTTTGTTGCAAGTTCAGAGTTCTTGATTTAATGATATCTCAATATCTCTGACTTGCTGCTATCTCGGTATTCTTGATTTGATGATTTCCCAATATCTCTGATTCAATGCTATCTCAGTTTTTCTGATTCAATGCTATCTCAGTATCTCTGATTTGATGATATCTCAGTATTCTTGATTCAATGAAATCTCAGTATTCTTGATTCTACGATATCTCAGTATTCTTGACTTGATGCTGTTCCAGTGTTCTTGATTCTGTGATATTTCAGCTTTCTTGATTCTATGATATATCAGTATTCTTGATTCGATGCTATTTCAATAGTCCTGATCCGATGCTATTTCAGTATTCTTGATTCTGTGATGGATTCTCAATATCTCTGATTTGATGATATCTCAGTATCTCTGATTTGTTGCTGTTTCTATATTCTTGATTCCGTGATATCCCAGAATGCTTGATTCGATGCTGTTTCAGCATTCTTGATTCTGAGATATCTCGGTATTCTTGATGTGATGGTTTTCCAGTATTCTTGATTCTGTGATATCTCAGTATTTTTGATTTGATGCTGTTTCGGTTTGCTACTAGTTCAGTATTCTTGATTCTGTGATATCTCAGTATTCTTGATTTGATGCTGTTCCGGTATTCTTGATTCTGTGATATCTCAGTATTCTTGATTCGATGCTGCTCCAGTATTCTTGATTCTGTGATATCTCAGTATTCTTGATTTGATGACATCTCAGTATCTCTGATTTGATGATATCTCAATATCTCTGGTTTGCTGCAAGTTCAGTATTCTTGATTTGATGATATCTCAGTATTCTTGGTCATGTGATATCTCGGTATTCTTGATTTGATGATATCGCAATATCTCTGGTTTGCTACAAGTTCAGTATTCTTGATTTGATGATATCTCAGTGTTCTTGATTCTGTGATATCTCAGTATTCTTGATTGTGTGATATCTCAGTATTCTTGATTTGATGATATCCGAGATCTCTGGTTCGGTGATATCTCAATATCTCCGGTTTGCCCCGAGTTCAGTATTCTTGATTTGATGATATCTCAGTATTCTTGATTCTGTGATTTCCCGGTATGATTGATTCGATGCTGTTTCAGTATTCTTGATTCTGTGATATCTCAGTATTCTTGATCCGATGCTGTTCCAGTATTCTTGACTCTGTGATGTCTCAGTATTCTTGATTTGATGCTATTTCAGCATCCCTGATATTTCGATATCTCTGACTGGGTGATATTTCAATACGTAGCTCCACAAACATTACCAGAACCCCATTTTGAGTGTCATAATCGAGTGTGATATGTATAGGGATGATGAGGATTGCTTTGCTCCTTCTGATTTTGTTTAACTGCCGAGACTAGACCCGGAGTTGATGCCGTTTTGGATCGTGATGACGACTATCTTGTTCCGTCAGACTTTGCCCGAGGGCAAAATATTTTTTTGACGGGTTTTCATGATTGAGTAGAATATACAGTGAGGGCATCAGTATAGTTTTTTTCCAAAAAGTATGAAAAAACTGCTACAATATGCAAGGGTTCCCCCTTCCACTCTTTTTTTCTTTCAAAACGTCTGTATTACAAATAAGAAAATCGGGTAGGGTCCCCACTTCCACTCTTTTTTTTCAAAACGTCTGTATTACAAATGAGAAAATCGGGTAGGGTCCCCCTTCCACTTTTTTTTTGTTCAAAAATGTCTCTTTTTATCAAATTTTGATAGAGTCCCCCCTTACATATTTTAGTGATTTTCATGTTTTCGGGAGGAAAAAAGTGGCCTGGTTCCCCCAGTATCTATACTACTGTCGCGTTGTCGGGCGTCGCATTGTCGCGCACCACAACGCGACATTATGAAGCATTGTCGTAATGTCGCCCACGACAACGCGACATTCTTTCAATTGTCGTAATGTCGCCAACGACAACGCGACATCCGTTCAATTGCCGTAATGTCGCGATGTCGCGATGTCGTTGGCGACACTACGACAATTAAAAGAATTGTCGCAATGTCGCACTGTCGTATCGCAATATCGCAATGTCGCGTTGTCGGGAGTCGCATTGTCGCCCACGACAATGCGACATTGTATCTGGCCCCAACCGGACACCGTAACTTATACATCAACACGTATGGCTGGAGGCCACATTGTTTATATAGCAACAGCGCACTTTATCTATGCCGTTGCCTTCCGGCTAACAAAATGTCAAGATTTTGAACATACCGAAGCTCGATATACACACGAGACGGGGTGCGGAAGATGACGGGATTGGCCGATCGTTCACGATTGCTATGATACCTTTTACATTGATTATCGTAATATTATTAGGGTTGTGATACAGAATTCAGTCCATTTATCTTGAGGCTTTCAATTGATTTATTTAAACAAATAAAAGCACACACCTTGTATATGAAACACTATCGGAAACGAGGAAATATATCTTTATATTTATAAATGTGTTCCCTTTCATGAAAGCGTTTAAAAACTAAACGCAGACAGGTAGCTTTTGTTGTGTGACTTTTTATTGTTAGAGTCAACAAGAGAAAATCTGTCATTTTTTAGTTGTATTTCAACATATCAAAGCGAAAATAGAATTCAACGGACTTCCTAAAAACGAAATCGACAGTCTGTATTTTCTGACGGTATCTGACGGTATTTCTCTCTTTAAACGCAGTTGCCACTGACCGTTCCAAGACGGCAGCCCTATTGTTGTGGTGTCAAATACTTTGTTTTTTCCTTGTAAGTGTTGTTTGTTATGTATGCCCCCTTTTGGTTGGCTTTTGTTCTATGAATGCTACATTTCCGGTTCGACTTGTATACCTCCTTTTATCATCTATTGTGTTTGATTTTTTCAGATATTAGCTCATAATCTATTTTCAGTCACACTCAGTATGTGCAGACAGAGCTTCGACTCTGTATGTGCAGACAGAACTTCGGGTGATTTTTCACTCCATCTCCGCATATTTGCTAAATCGTGTTTGTTTCTTTGGCTTTTAACGTCATTTTCCAGCACAATTTAGGTTATGTATAACGGTCGGTTTTGCGTGATGGTGGCACCCAACCATCTTATTCCCGGGTTGAACCAGTACTGTATACCTCCCGTCATCCGTAAGAATAGACATTTTCTCGCTTACAAGTTTCTAAATAGACAGACAGAACAAAATCACACCAAATTTTAATTAGCACTTGAAATAACGAAACTCGGTACCTTTTTTATATCACCACTGCAATAGTTTTTCCAAGTTATTTTACGTTGCTGAAGGACATTGTGTAATCCTATATATACACGTTCTGTTATTGAGTCATTTATAATGCTTCTGAAATTTACGCAGATAAACATTCTTAATACAACCAAATCTCTACTTTGTTATAGTGTGTGTGTGTGTGTGCTCGTTACTTCAGAAAAATCCATTTTCAGCATTTATTTATGGTATAAGTTTATACTTATATTCCTTCCAGCAAGTACAAAGCACAACCTTAGGATTAAATAAACAACGTGACATTGAACAGTAAGTAAAATCATACACATGTTACAGTAGTACTTTGACTTTAACAAACTTGGAATATTATTTACACTACTCCACACACTATGTATAAACACTAACTTATCGTTGTTTTCAAAATGAACAAATAAGGAGAGATAATTATCATTATTGTCAAACAGAGAATAATGGGAGAGAGAAAAGTAAGACAAAACGCAGAATTGATTTAGTATTCACCGAATCTGGTTGTAATTTGCTTTTAACAAGCGACTTCTAATGTTTATAATGCAACCTTAAACATTTAAATAATAATATGTCATATGTATGTATTGTTTTGTATTGTCTTAAATGTACCAATGCAACATGTGTTATAACAAATTATCCTCCAGTTATAAAATGCTGCATGTTCATACATACTTTCATCAACAAAACAACAGGTTTGAATGATGGTTGAATGATGTCAAACACTGGTTTAACATGCTTTTGTTGTGTACTCATATTATAAGTAATACTTACTAATTATATTACAACACAACTGTCCTGTTTATAACACTAGTCATTCTTTTCTGGTGTATACTTTCATAGCCGAAGTGCGATGAATCGTAAAAGAAGGTCAGAAAGCATTGATATCAAATACTGCATTCAAACCAATGAATTAGACATTATAATTTTAGACTCAATATTCTCATTTCATCTCAGGCTTGTTGAAACACCTCAGAGAGCATTCGATGTAATTTAACATGCGATAGTGCTCACAATTTCCTGTTGCTTTCAATACTAGTCACCATCACTGATTTCTTTAGCCTCGGATATCACATGGCTGCTCGAGACATTTTCATTTTTTTCTTTAAAAAATGCAGTTTTCAATAGTTGATTTTTTATTATACTTGACCTCGCGATTGGTATACTGTCCATTGCCTTATCTTGGTCTTCCTCTGTTCTTTCATTTGAAAATTGCGATGACCAGGGTCTCAGTTGATTGACGGAACTGACTTTTTCTGCATCTATACTTATATCACTGTCTTTGTTTCTACTTTTATTGATTAAAGATTGTTTTTTGCTACGCTTTCCTTGAGCGACACCTTTGGATAACAACTGCCCATTTTCATGTAGATAAAGCGCAGGCCATACTAAAAACTGTATTTTCTTGGATGTTTTCGTATATCCCTTGAATATGTTTCCATCAAATACGCTACCTTTTCTACAGTTGGTGTACATTACTATAGGGGGATCTTGTATACACATTAACCAACAAAGTTCAGTGGCAGCCTCGATGTAGGCATCAACACTTTGTATGTCACTTGGTATGTCATAACGGTTATCATGTATGCCTTTCAGTTCCTGAAAACATGAAAAGGGTTCGCAATTCAAATGATTATATGATACGGTATAATAACAGTTACATGTATCTAAAAAGATATGAAAGGACGAATTTGAAGATCGTCGAACACAATAAATAGTACAGAAATGTGAGCCATCCCGTAGATGATATGCATATGACGGTGAGCATGAAATCTTTAATGAGGTGTTTTCACAACATTCCATGGCCAGCGGCGTATGATCCCAGTTTCTAACAAAATTATTTGCCCTAAACGAGAAAACAATGAGCAAAATAAACAAAATTGAATTTAGTTGGGTTCGAAGGTTATGAAGAAATATAAAAAGATCGGGCAGGGAAAGTAGCATTAAAGGAGGACAGTCAACCACAAAACACAGAAATAAACACGCAAACAAACAAGAAGGCAAAAGTAATAATAAATGCAAACGACATCACAAACACAAAAGGCTTGACAATAGGGCTACCGCCTTGGAACGGTCAGTGGCAAAGTAGGCCACTGAGGGTTTAAACCGGTTCTAGGGTGCACTAAACCTCACACTTACCCTACACTCATCCCATCAAAACAGGACAGTGGAAATAAAGAAATCCTTGCCATGATCTAATCTCTAACCAACAAGGCAGCATCAATAGGCAATATAAGTAAAACACAAATAATCTCGAGTAAATATAATACAAAAAACAATAGCCTAGAAAGCCACAATGAAGGTACTCAATGACTTGGCAGAAGGCAGAGCATCAAGAGAATAAACCATTAAGGGCACGACAAGAAAGATCATAGACAAACATCAAACGCCACCGTCCCAATGGGCTTCGGGTAGGCGTCATCATAGGTCCACAGCCTGTCCGGTCATCGTACAATTAAAGAGGAAAGCATAGTGGCAAACTGTAAAAGGGTCCACCACCAATCATGCAGTACGTTGCAAAATGATAGGGTCATAACCTCTTTTGATAAACTTTTTAACAAGTTTAACAAAGATAGTATGAAAGTGATCATGACCAAGAATCTTACGAAGTTTATAAATCACATCACCATAGAAGTCAGGTTGTGATAGTCCTTGTCGCAGAAGAGTCCTTAAATTAAATCTATATTTGGAAAGAAGATCAGGGTTACGATAATAAAATTTTGCAAAGGTTTTACGAAGTTTATGGTAACGGTAGCCCTGATTGGGTAGCTTTTTAGTTATACAAAGATTACAAATATTAAAGTCCTCAACTCGAGTACAAGCTCTTGATAAACGAAAAGGTGAGACACATACACCCCATAAGAAGTTGCTCGGGGAACATCGCCATCCAAGTGGGGATAATTAACAATGTCAAAATTAAAATCATCTCTCTTGTCATAGATTTTGCTAATTATTTCACCATGTTTAATCGAGAGATCTAAATCAAGAAAAGAAGCGTTATTATCATAAATATGAAGCCTGAGTATCACAGGCAACAGTCAAAAGACTAAATATAGATATAAAAATCGAACACGAAAAATAGCATTCAAGGACGACAGTCAACCACAAACACACACAGAAACAAAGAACAACTTTAAAGATGAATAAAAGGCCAAATAAGACATCACAAACACAAAAGTATTGACAATAGGGCTAACGCATTTAAACGGTCAGTGGCAAAAAAGGCCGCTGGGAGGTTTAAACCAGGTTCTAGGGTGCACCAAACCTCACACTTACCCTACTGTCATCCCAATAAAACGGGACAGTGTAAAAGAAGAAATCCCCACCATGAACTATTCTCTTACCAACAAGGCAGCATTAATAGGCAATATAAGTAAAACACAAATATGCTCGTGTATATATAAATACAAAAAAATCTATTGCCAAGAAAGCCACAATGAAGGTACTCTTTGACTTGGCAGAGCAACAAGCGAGTAAACCATTGAGGGCACGACAAGACAAGAATGCAGACACACATCAAACGTCACCGTCCTTTTTGGACTTTAGGTAGACGTCATCATCGGGTCCACAGCCTGTCCAGTCATCGCACAATTAAAGAGGAAAGAATAGTGGCGAACTGTAAATGGGTCCACCACCAAGCATGCAGTGCATTGCAAAATGATAAGGTCATAACCTCTCTTGATAAACCTTTTAACAAGTTTAACAAAGATAGTATGAAGGTGATCATGACCAAGGATCTTAAAAGAGTATGGGGGTGGACCCTTGGAAACGGTGAACACGACACATACGAAATATTACAGTCTCGGTTTGATTGAGACTGTTCATGAACTGTTAAGTCATGGGGATTGGATGTTGATTACAAAATGGAGACACCTTGGATATTGTGGAACCTAATTTAGCAAGTTAAATTCGTTCATCGGTAATTAAAGCGTTTTTTACTACCGGCAGTTTAGACAATTATACTATGTGGACTTGATAAGAAGTTTGTGAAGCACTTATCTTCCTATTAGATAATATTTTCGTCAGGTATGGTACTACCGTTTACAGACAAATTGTTGGTATCCCTATGGGTACGAACTGTGCACCACTTGTGGCAGATTTGTTTTTATTTTGCTATGAAAGGGATGTCATGTTGTGTCTTTCACCAGATACCCAGGTAGATGTTATTGAAGCTTTTAATGACACCTCTCGGTATCTGGATGACATACTGAACATTGACAACCCTTTCTTTTCAACTATGGTTGATAATATTTATCCTAAAGAACTTTAGCTTAATAAAACTAATATATCTGATAATAACATTTCTTTTCTTGATTTAGATCTCTCGATTGAAAATGTTGAAATAATTAGCAAAATCTATGACAAGAGAGATGATTTTAATTTTGACATTGTTAATTACCCCCACTTGGATGGGGATGTTCCCCGAGCAACTTCATATGGGGTGTATGTGTCTCAACTTATTCGTTTTTCAAGAGCTTGTCCTCGAGTTGAGGACTTTAATATTCGTAATCTTTGTATAACGAAAAAGCTACTCAATCAGGGTTACTGTTACCGTAAACTTCGTAAAACCTTTGCAAAATTTTATTATCGTAACCCTGATCTTCTTTCCAAATATAAAAGTAATTTAAGAAATCTTCTGCGACAAGGACTATCACAACCTGACTTCTATGGTGATGTGATTTATAAACTTCGTAAGATTCTTGGTCATAATCACTTTCATACTATCTTTGTTAAACTTGTTAAAATGTTTATCAATTGTGTTTTACATATATTGCCTATTGATGCTGCCTTGTTGGTTAGAGATTAGATCATGGCGGGGATTTCTTTATTTACACTGTCCTGTTTAATGGGATGACAGTAGGGTAAGTGTGAGGTTTGGTGCACCCTAGAACCGGTTTAAACCCCCAGTGGCCTACTTTGACACTGACCGTTCCAAGGCGGTAGCTCTATTGTCAACCCTTTTGTGTTTGTGGTGTCGCTTACATTTATTATTACTTTTGCCTTCTTGTTTGTCTGTTTGCATGTTTGTTTCTGTGTTTTGTGGTTGACTGTCCTCCTTGAATGCTACTTTCCCTGTCCGATCTTTTTATATTTGTTTTTACTGGAAATCGTCTTACTTGTTTTGTCAATAATTAACGTGTATGGACATGTATGATTGAAAGTGTGCAATTAACACGATTAGTTATAAAGGTAAAGCAGGACATTTAGCATTCAAGGACAACAGTCAACGGAAAACCCGCATTGAAACAAACAGCAGATACATGAATAAATAAGAGACAATTTATGTGACATCACACATGTAAAATGTGTCACAATAGGGATACCGTTTTAGAAAGGTCATTGACAAAAAGGCCGCTGAGTGTTTAAACCTTGTTTTACGGTGCACAAACCCTTACTTTTCCATACTGTTATCTCAATAAAAGGAAATAGTGTAAACAAAGAAAAGTGAGAAAAATAACGGTCCTACAGAAACCACATCAATCAAACGCAATGGCACCGTAGGTACGCACTGCACCATAAACAGAAATATGAGCAAATGTAAGATAAGATGTCAATGAAAAGGACAATACGTACATAAAGTGTGAAGACAGGGATAGCGACTAGGATCGGCCAGGAAGCAATAAGGCCCACAGGTTAGCTATGTAGGTTAAACTTCTAATTTGGCAATATTTAACTAGTATAGCTATAAAATAAATCAAACCTCTGCAAGGGTTGGGAGGAAGGTTTTGTAGTTTTTCTTACGTTCGTCTTTGTATATCTTTATGGAATATGATAAACTCTGTGGAAACTGAAAATGAAAGAGCATGACAAGGATTTCTATATCCATTTGTAATTAAAATAATGAATGCAAATTATATGATGTTTATTACTAGTCAAGAGTAACGTGATCTGGACGTTTGTATCATCTCGAATGGACATGCTATATCTGCAGGATCTCGCCTTGATTATGATCCTGGATATATGGCATATCCACAATATGTGATACAAGCTTCCAGAACACTTGTAGTAATTATCCTTTTATTATACACCTTCGTAAGATATATAGTATAGCGAGACCTATTCAGAAAACGCCAGTGGCGATGCAGGATTTTGTATTTCATTGTAAGAATATTTAGTATATACATACACTAAACAAAATTGCTAAGTATCAACTTTTGTATCTTAACTAATTTTCTTATTTTAAATATATTTTAGAATAGATATATGATAAGTATTTTGTTTTGACCCATAGTTTGTAAAACATTTATTTTTTGTTTAAATTGTTACATCTTTTGAGAGTTACCCTCCCTTTATATGAAAACATGAAATGTACTGATTAAACATATAACATGAGTCAAAGATCGCTTAAAGACATAAAATTCTTATAATTGGTATCAAATAATAGAAAAAAACATAAAAATTTGACCCATTTATCGCAGATTTTCCGTCTATAAAAAAATGAAATATGGATAATCTTAAATTACCTCCCATTACATTGAATATTGTTTGAAATTCAAGTAACTGTAATTCAGCGTTAACATTAAATATTTCGAAAAATTCTTTTTGCTAACGCATTTGTAGTGGTAATGCTAGTAAAACATGATGTCAAAATAATTTTATCTGGTATATTTTAGAATTAGGAACATCGAAAGCTTCACTAATTCGAAGTACTTAATAAAATCCTATATACCCAGTTGTATAAGTGTTATAACTTATTTCTAAGAAAACACATTGACTTAAAAGTTTTAAAATATGTTCATGCAATCAGAGCAGACGATTTACACTCGTTATTTTGCAGTTTAATCGTATCTCGAATCATGCTCAAAATACACAAAACAATGAGAATATTATTGACATATTCTTAGGTTGATACTTAGCAATTTGGTTTAATATATATTATTAATTGGTGTATAATACATATTGTATTACGTGTAGTAAGTCCTTAAAACAATCTAAATGTATTAATATATTCAGTATTAAATAAATATTTAGACGCTTTTGATGTAGTTAAGCACTTTTTGCTCACTTAGTATTCATGGTAACGTGTGCACACTAAAGAATAACAAGCAAAACATAAAAATAAATCAGAGAAACAGAATAAAGCAAACTCTCACTGAAGAGAAATAAGTAACAAACACATTTGTTTTCAAGGTAAATAACTCAATAACTGCAATTATAGCAATATGTCTAGATATGTTCTTTATACCTTTCATTTCAGGATGTCGAACAGCAAATAACTAACAGTTGGAGGGGATGTGTTTTTACTATTCATTCAGAAAATTACTGTCTTACAGCAACCGTAGTTTAATATTACACACCTTTTAGTCATCCAGTGTACAATCGGGTTGCATGTATCTCTAACAGGACATAGTTATATAATTATATTTTCAATCAATGGGAGATAACGCAAATACACATAATCTAACGGCATTTTTTTTTAAACGTGACACAAATGAGAAAAATGATCCTATAGAATCACACCACCCAAATCTACTTTTTATGTGTACACAACCTCGCTATTGCCCCGTCTTCATTGCGCTGTAAACCTTTGAGTCATGTTTTATATGCTGTATAATTGTATGAAGTTGTATCCTGGTTATTTATACGGGTAGAAACTATAGACCGGAAAATAAAGTGTGATTGAAAGAGGGAAAGACATATGACGCCAAATCAATACCTCACCGCTTTTCACAACAAGACTCAAAAATAAAATGAGTTACCTCATTTTCACCTGTAAACAACTCGATCTGATTTTTTAAATCATCCATTTGTTTTCTTGAAAGCGAAACGCACCTTTCATACACTATCTGAAAGAAATAATAAAAATAAGTATAAAAGTCGAACAGAAAATGCACCTTTCACAGAATACAGTAAACCCCAAAACACGCAAAAGAATTTTTGGCTTAAAAATGATCATGCAATATGTAAGCATACCATTACACATTTACTTTTCATGTAGATTTTAAAAGTGATTGTGAAAATTTAGTTTTCATGTTTCTTAGTGAAGTAGATTACAGGGAAATACACGGATTTATTTTACTAGGTTCAGACTATATTTTTTATGTATGTTTGTAATTTATTTAGAATTCTAATTTATTTTGAACACTCGTACGGTCTGGTATAAGGTTTGAAGATAATACTTGTGTTTATCTGTTTATACTGGTAATCAAATGCTATTAAAACAAAAGTCACCTTTATTAAATTCAACAAATCCTTAACGATTTGATTTTCTTTTAATGTGGTTTGATTTTCAATATCTTCGAATGCAGCAGTCCATTCGTTGTCGTACAGTTCACTAAATTTCTCCGCAAGTTTGCCTGGTCTGTTTTGGTCGCTGAGGTCAGCAATATCTGCATTGTTGTCTCGTAATTTTGCACTGGCTAAAGCACTTAACCTAATATATAAATAAAACAAATCATAAATCAGATTTCCCAATGTGAAATGAATGAAACTCAAGAGGAAATAACGTGGCATTGTCACAGTTGAATAAGCCTGAGTAGAAGATATTTTCGAATTCATAGTGACATATTGTGTGTGTGTTGGGGTGGGTGCGGGGAATTGAGAAAAATATATAGCGAAATGCTTACGTATTTTGAGATGAAATATGTATACCTATTATTTACAAGAAACGTTTCCTTTTATTTCTGCTAAACATGTTATTTATATCTTGATTATTATATGATTTCATAAGATTCGTCATATGACATTTTAGCATTGAACTCTTGTAAACAAAATTGTTATTTATTAATAACTCAGCTAACATATTAAAAAACTTGACTTATTAAAACACTGAAAAGCATCTAAAGTATAGTTAAACACTTGATTCATGTTATTAGTAAACTAATTAAACCAAAACCTGTTGGAAAGGTCGTTATTTAGACGTTCATATTGCTGTAGCTTCCACCTGAGTTGTTCGATTTGGCGAACGCTGTTTTCGGTGTCGTCTGCGTAATGAAGTCTGAATTATAATCAAGCGAGATTCATATTTTGTTTGAATGTAGCATTATTGTAGTGTTTTTGAAGTCCGAATTTGTTAATTATTTTATATAAATAATATATTGTCGGAATTAAAACAACATGAATGAATGAATCAGGATGACTAAAAATCATTTTTAACGATTTGGTCGTGACGGCCTCGCAAAAAAAGAGTTAGCCCAGTGCAATCAATGTGTTTTCTTCTTCTCCTCCTGTGCATATTACCACAGTGTGTTGTGTGGCATGTTAGTGAAAACTAAATTGTTCACCTATATATTCACGTTGGATATCTTAAAATCTGAAACATTTCAAACGCCATCTGAAAATAACAATATCCAATCGTCAGCCATACATATTGATTGAGATTTTCATACAAATGTCAAGGCAATTGATCATGACCACCGAGAGTTTATATTTGTAATGTTTTGTTTTGTTTTGTTGTCCGGTGCTATCAATAAACAATAGGCATGCTCAAAGTATAACTTTCTCTTGTTTGTGTTTGTTGCTTCCAAGGGATCACCATTTCAGTATGTATTGACACTCACACTAGCGTTTGTTTAGTGCTGTGTGGCGGCCGTAAAAGGTCGCCCTGACTAGAAATCAGTAGTGTTATTATTTACTGGTCCTTTGGGATCATCAAGCCCATTATGTGTTACTTTAAAGTAGAATATCACTTAAGCCGGTGCTAGGAGGCTTGAGAGGTGTTCCATTTTATAATTACCTCTCATGAACAGACTCAATAAACTCGAGTCTGCTACTTTTGTCACTTGTTTGTGTTTGTTGCTTTCAATGGATCAAATTTTCAGTATTTAATGATATACAAAACTGTTCTTGCCTGTCATTCCGCCGTTCAACTGTCGATTGCTTTCGTTCAGAATCTATATCATGTTCGTCATCGTAAGCTATCTTGGAAGCTCTGAAATATAGTAATATTAATTCGCATCTATTTTTGACAGCTGTTGAACAGTTTTTATTGTTGTTGTTGCAAATCAAAGTACATGCCATTATTACAAACTCCACACAAGCAAGAACAGTGGACGCACTTGGTGTGTTAGTTCAAACAGCCAACAATATAGACCACTGGCATCATTGCTTAAGGACTTCATAAATTTAATGACTTCATCCATGACGTAAATGTTAGTGACGATAACTTTACCATTGTAATGATCTCCGTCGACGTTTAGCGATATGTATAAATGCTTTCATTACGTATTGACCTGACCCCTCGTAGGTGTTAAATCTCTTATAAAATGTCATAACTCACGACAGTTTAGATTGCCTTTGCCTTTTAACTTTACGTTTCTTCTTTCCCTTGGTAACAGAATCGCCAATATTATCATGCGCCGTTTCAATTCTGTCAATAGGAAATGTCAAATTATAATGTTTTTCAAATGCTTGTATTCAATTTAAACTATAGTAATTGTTATCAGGTGAATGTACAGTATATATTAACAGTTAAACGTTGCAAATAATAAAGCTGAATAAAAAAAGAAAGGGTTGTGGTGCAACCTAGAACCCTGGCTTAACCCCCCCCCCCCCCACGCGCCCCCCACCCCGGTGACCATTTTGCCAATGACCGTTCCAAGAGAGTAGCCTTATTGTCAACCCTTTTATGTTTGTGATGTGATATCTTGCCTTTTATTCATCTTTGTAATTATTGTTTGTTTCTGTGCGTGTTTTTGGCTGACCGTGATCCTTGAATGCTACATTTCTTGTTCGACTTTTATATCTACATGCATGCTTACGATCAGGTCATTTTTTCGTTATCTGAAGTATGGCACGTTACACATCAAGATGATGAATCGCTTAAAAGAAAATGTATAATTATTTACGGTACAACTTTCAGAAGAGAGCTATTAACCATAACCGGTATACAAACCATGTTGATTATACACACTTTGATTAAGAATTAGCATTCACAGAATACAGTCCAACAAAAGCACGTATTAAAAAAATCATCAATTACAAGCAAGAAATCGCAAGAAAAATATGCCACACCAAAAAGGGTCGACAACAGGGGTACTGCCTTAGAAAGGTCAGTGGCAAAAGTATATATGGAATGCAATTTACCAACATCATGCTTTATGTATAACTGTTAAAGAGTTTCATTTCCTAATGCCTATTATAAAATATTGCAAGTATTATTTTCGAAACTTTTTGTATTTCGTATATTTGATTGGTACATGTTATTGCATATTACTATATAGTATATCTGAACGAATAATATTTTCAAACTGTTTATGCGAACACAGACATAGTGATGAATATATGTTATATATGTAAAAATTGCCTTTAGCTATGTCTCTTCTGCCAATCCAGAACATGTTACTGTATATCAACATGCGCATTAAATTAGTAATTCATTTGAAATAAAGTATGCCTTAAACAGTTAGGCAGTTATTTTATTAGATAGCTAAATTCAATTCAAACTCTGAACTTGTTGGGGGCGTGAGATGTATGCTGTGTGGCCGCTGTGAAAAGTCGCCCGACTAAGAATCAGTTGTGTTACTACTTACTGGTCCTTTGGGATCATCAAGCCCAATCTTTATGGTGTAAATGTAGAATACCGCTTAAGCCGGTCCTAGGGGACGTGAGAGGTGTTGCGCCCTACATTACCTCTCATGAACAGACTCAATAAAACCTGCTACTTTTCTCTTTTGTTTATGTTTGTTGATCCCCTTTTCAGTATGTATTGACATTCACACTAGCGTTTGTTTAGTGTCGTGTGATGGCTATAGAAAGTCGAACTTTTATTTACTTACTGGTCCTTTGGAATCATCAAACCCACTCTTTATAGCTTTAGAGTAGTATATCGCTTAAGCCGGTGCTTGTGCCTTATATTCCGAACAACCTCAATAATACAGCCTGCTACTTTTCTCCCTTGTTTGTGTTTGCAACTTCCAAGGGATCCCCATTTCAGTATTTTTTATAGTTATAATGCGATGTACACATATCGTTATTTTGGATAATCTTAATATTAAATTCGGTATTCCTAACTTAAATTACATTGCCTATCGTCATCATTTTATTGTCTAATTATGTAACACGTAGATTAGTATAATTACGCTTACATTACTACCGTTTTGACAGTAATCGCTAACCGTTGATTCGGTGTGATTGAAATGCACGAATTGTAGTTTATACTCATCATAACGAGAACTATACTCGGAGTAAAATAAATATATATATAATCTAAGTAGCTACTGAGTAATTTAATTAGATTTTCCAGCATTTAGCATGAGTTACTGAATCTCTGATTAAAGGTCTTGTCTATAACTACTTTATTTTTGAATTTACTGATTTCTCGGGTTTCGTGTACAACAAGTATAATAAATAGAATAAGACGATACTCACGCGTACCGTTCAATGCCAGAAGCAGAGTTTGTGTTAGATTGTCTGTACCCTCCTTGTTCATGCTGTCTTTCTGTTGTCACTATTTGTGATCTGAAATACCTTGATTATGTATATAAAAGGACAAGGCGCATCAATAGCATCTAATACCTCATATAAAATACTTCGAACAGACACTAGATGTGATGTATACAATAATTACACATCTGTGTCTTTGTTATCATGTTGTATACGGCGTTAACACAATACATATTGTGAAATACATTATTATTGTATTAAAGTGTACAGATAAGAAATACATAATATTTAGAGATGTATTACACTTATATGAATTAAGTATGCAATACATTACGTTTTATTTTCTTCAAGCGTGCGTGGTGATACCTGCTGCACGTAAATAACGTTGGTTTCGGTTTGGTAACTAGTATTTCCTTGATTAGTAGAGTCACAACGTGCAGACACATTCTGAAATGACAATTAAGGCAGCTCATTGAAATTGAAGGAAAGCATTTAATATAAAATTATCATTCAGCGATCTGTTTAATGGTCTGTTTCATGGTTTTATAATAGTTGCATATGACAGGATTGTTTTACATGTTTTTTGATAAAAGAAGTCAGGTGGATGTGAGTGTATATGTATACTAAGAAAAAAGGAAACGCAACACGTGAATTTCCGCTATATATTGTGTGTATAATATGATGCTGGTAACCGAATGGTACATGGCTAAATTATACCTTTTTTTTAGGAAAAAGAATAAAACAACACATAACTCCACGTTATGCCTTCAAAATTTCATTAGTGATAGACAACGTGCTTGACTCATGAATATGAGTAAACTTAGGATGTACACTTTTGCCATCTCATCGAATACAGTACTAAAATGGCGTACATTTTCAAAGCGGAACTTCAACATTTATGATTTTTGTATAACAAAGTGTTTCTCTAACTAACTGCAAACCTTGTTTTACAAAACAGATTGGGATTTCCTGGAATATTACGTGGAATTAAGAGTGCAGTATATAAATTATGTAGCGGAAATTACAGAGATTCCTTTTTCCTTTAGTATATATAAATTATCAACAAGGTGATTATAAATATAGTCAGTGTAATGTGACGGAGTGGGATATCGTGTTATGTATCTAAGGCACATAATTCCAGTATGGAGGGGCACTTACTTTAAGAGGTTAGGATTAAGCTCACGTCCACACGTCGACATCGTCGTGATATAACTGATAGCTGGTTAATGGCGACGTCAACTCCCATACATATACAGTGTCAAAATAATGTGTGCTAAAGATATTCACACAAACACGCAAGGCTAACGTTTTCCATGGTATAATGACTTATCTTACTAAAAACGTATAGTGAATGAATTATAATTGCCAACATAATATGCACAGCGAAAGCCTCGCGTATAGAAATATAAACTAAACCCATCACGTGTATACTCTAATAAATATTGTAAAGGTGATCCCTTGGAATCAACAAACACGAACAAGAAAGAAAAGTAGCAGACTCGGTATAATGGAGTCTGTTCATGAGAGGAAATTATAACATGCAACACTTCTCACGCCTCCTGCCAACGGCTTAAGCGATAATCTACTTTAAAGCAACACAGAATGGGCTTGATGATCCCAAAAGGACCAGTAAATAATAACAAGTTTATTATTAGGTTTACCTTAACTGTATTAAAATTTTGAATTTTGCGACCGTATATCAGTCGTGAAATGGGCGATATTGTTTTTAATGGCGACGCGTTAGCGAAGCCGTTAAACACGATTTCCGACCGTTAAACGACCGATAAACCGTCGCAAAAGTCAATATTTCAATACTGGTGACCCATCATTTCCTTTCTCTTTCCCTATAATTTAGTATTTCCGAATAGGCTTTAAGGTTGTCAGATGAAACATAGTTGACATTTCCGTCGGAAATGGATATTTCAAAAGTACTATGTATTCAGTAACATTCCAACGTACCTGAAATTGTTCCTGTTGGTGTTGTTGTTGTTTTCCATTGTGCTTTTTTGGCTTTCCAGAATTTGGATCCTTACAAAATATATTTCCCATTTCTTTAAAACGTTCTTGTTCTGCAACTTCAGATTTAATTCAGTATTGAATTCATCGCATAATCAATGTTGAAATCTAACCCTAACTCGGTCTATGCCATTAAGCCTGAAATATCGATGATTTTCTTCGACGTCTTCACGGAACATATACAAAGTCATGTTCCTTAAAAACACTATACTGTTAACCACTGCATACTATTGAAATAAACACACAAGTTACATGTTTATTGTTTTGATTTGCATTATACAGAACGTACGAGTAGTTTAACAATGCACATAATTCAAAACATTGTCCACGTTAACAGTTTAAACTGATACGTTTTTACCACATGTGTAATGTTATTACATTCACACTTGAAACATGAATCAATAAATCCTATCAATACACAAACATAATAAATTCACCGAGACACTACCTTTACCTTGTTTTGATCTTAAGTACTTTAAATTAAGGAAGTAAATATGCAAATACTCGTTCAGTTAACGTGTGTTACAGGTATACTATATTACTATACCCATGACAGGCATATGTATTACACAAATAGCGCAGACGCAACAAAGGGATATAACACAACTAGCAATTGGAATATAGGTTTCCTCGATACATGTTCGTTGAAGAAAAATATGCACATTGTATGAAGGGCTGCAATAATGAAAACATGCACATGTTAGGGTCTTTGCGTAATTACTATTTTAAGCGCCTAACCCAGTCACAAAATGATCTTGGGTAGAGCGTATTGGTCGTACATAACTCTTTTACGCAATTGACCTCATCATGCTAATCCATTGTCCAGTTGAAACATATTCACCATTTACATGATATATTCATGTACCACGGTAAAGCGAGACTTTTCATAGCGTTTTTGTCGGAGCTAAGGCAGGACCGTTTAAAGACACATTTCCCAACGCTTCTTGGTCAGTGAAAAAGCATGGGAAGCTTGACTATTTACAGCCAGCAGGCTTCATGGCTGATCAACTCACGTATGTAAATTGAGGCCCACTCTTAGTTTTTTTATTTGTATAGCATTGCTATATTGAGGGTAAGAATACTTTAACAACACTCTGTAATTTACTTTAATGAAAAAATATATGTTTATAATTTAGCTTTTGAATACAAAACTTATCTGGTATTTCTTAATTGTTTTTAGACAAAAAAATCAGAGCACAACATAATAAATATACAACATTCTTAAATGTGTTATTATGTGTACTGGTCACAAATGCTTTATTGGGTGGGCCTCATAATCTGAAGAAAAACTGAATATCACACTTTGCTCATGAAATGGTACGGCTAACAGTGAATTACAGTTACCTATAGAAATTCTCTCCCCCCCACCCCCCCCCCCCCCCCCCCCCCCCCCAATACAATAGGCTCGAAATATGTCTTTAACAAGTTTACATGTGCGATATATATGTATTATAGGTGTTCTGGCCCAAAACCCAAATCACCCCAAATAATCTAAAATCACCACACAAAAATTTTCAGTCAATTTAAGTCAATTAAACTGGTTATTTAGCATGTCCCAGGCGCTCAATAACCCAAGATTTTAAGATTGAATTATGAAAATGTTTTAAATTTGGATGTTTAAATTTTATTACAAAATAGAGGTTAAACATTAAAACTTAGGTTGAATACAAAGGTGGTGGATCATACTCAAACACACTACTAAAACAAAAAATCACACACTTTTTAGACTTTTTTGTAAGGTTGCCATTGCTTCATTTCTTCCCTGCTCCACTAGTTCTTTTTTTTGAACTTCACTTATTTCAGCTTTATTTTGTTTGGTGTCCTGTTTTAAACTATAATATTTATCCAACTCATCCAAAGTAATTATAGTTTTTTAATTTTGTTTATGAACTCAGTTTGTACGCCACAAATCCAGTTGCAGCCATGCCCACCACAATAAACGTAATTTCTCTATTCTGTTGATCCGGAGATGGTGTATAAAAATCACTCAACTTGGGCTCCGGTTCCAAAAGCAAATGTTTGCCAGTTGTATAATAATACTGTTTCATTGCTTGGTCTACATCATCAAAAGTCTGCTCTGCATGATGCTCCTTCTGCTGTTCAAGTTTATAATAGCTTATTTTATAATTCCCAATGAATTACGTCAAAAATCTGTTGCACACAGCTCCTTAAAAACAAGCAAACGGGTCTGGTACTTTTTTAAAAATACTTGGTTTTGTTGGTGCTGGTATTTCTGGTTTGGTCTCTACATGCTTCCAAGTTTTACATAGCACTTGCCATACAGCAAAACCAGTAATGGCACAATATACAACTGTTTTGGTAAAATCTGTGTATTCTTGCATAGTCTTGGTTACGTCTTCCAGTTTATAGGATTCTTTATTTTCTTTTTCCAGTATAGACTGTGTATCTGATTCTGACACAGCATCCAGATAATCCAGTATATTTTGCATTAGTTCTGTTTGTCTATCCATCTTTGTCTCTATCTGCCCTAATCTTGCATAAAAATCTTCTACAACAACTTCTCTCTGCGGGACGTATGGTTCTATTTCTTGTATCCTAGGAGAGTCTGAAGACTCTTTTGTAATCCTTTCTACTATAGGTTTTGCATCCCATAATCTTTGCAATCTCCCCCAACCAATATTATACTTTTTTTGTATTTCTGACGCAGACAAAACACCTTTTGATTTTTTTATCTCCTCTATGTCTTCCAAAGAAAGTTTTGTTTTTCCCATTTTTCTTGTATATGTATAAAAAAAATAAAATTAAAAAAGAGTATGAAATTAAAACAAGCTATCATGTGTTATAATGAGCTAAATACAACACTAAAATGGATTACAGCAGAATTAAAATTGGTTTTGGGAGAACTAAAATGGATTGCAGTGGAGTATAAGACCAAAACATGCTATAATGGGCTATAATGAAATAAATTACTTGTAACAATGCTAAATACAGCATTAAAGTGGATTACAACAGAACAAAAGGGGAGTATAGCAGCACTAAAGTGGATTACAGTTGAGTATAAGACCAAAACATACTATAATGGGCTATAATGAAATAAATTGCTTGTAACAATGCTAAATACAGCATTAAAGTGGATTACAACAGAATTAAAATGGATTACAGTGGAGTACAGATGATTAAAACGAGCTTGAAGTATTCTAATATAAGCCACAGCAAACTTAAAGACATATAAATACGCATTGACTGTGGTTGATATTGCAAGCAGATACAAAGAAAAAGCCACTGACTTCCAAGGATAGCAAAGAAGTTGCCAAAGCATTTGAAAATATATACAGTCGACATTTAAAATATCCAAAATTATTACAAGTGGATCCAGGCAGAGAATTCATGGGTGCAGTATCGCAATTAATGGCCAAACACAAAGTAAATATCAGACGGGGCAGAACAGAAATACACAGAGACCAAGCTTTAGTGGAAAGATTTAACAGAACATTAGCTGAAAGATTGTTTGGCTATCAGTATGCTAAGGAAATAGATTCCCAAAAACGCAACAGAGAGTGGGTAAAGAGATTACCAGAAGTTGTTAAAGCCATAAATGCGGAGACAAAAAAGCCTCCTCCTGTTGAAACAAAAATATTAAAAGATGATCCTATCTGTATGAATGCAAGTGTAATATATTTATATCAACCCGGGGAACAAGAAGGTGGAAGACGCAGAGCATCTGATCCAATGTGGAGTGTAGATATTCACAAGATTAAAAGTTATATGGTAACACAAGGCATAAGAGTATATTATTTGAAAGCACCAGCGCCTCAAAGAGGATTTGTCAAAGAAGAATTACTTATTGTTCCTGCTGATACCCAAATTCATAAGTTTTTATAAAAACCATGTGCATCAGTTGTAATACCATCTTCTCGGATGTATCTTTTTGAGTAAAATGGTGATAGTGTTACTTTGTTTACTGTTATGCCGTATATTTGATGTTTTATTGATCGCATCATATTCATTTTATGGGTGTATTTTTTCTTGTTAAACAATGCATCTTTATAGTTTTCAAAGTTGATATGTTTTTTGACTACATAAGTTTTTACACCCTTTGCTTTCTTAATAATCTGATCATTCACTTTCAAAATAGAATCTTGTTTAGATCTTAATCCCATATTTTCATCTTTCTTAACAATCTGCACATCCGCTCTCAACATCGAATATAGTTCGGATTTTATTCCAATATTCTTAGCTATATACTCATCTATAGAATCACCATCATCTTTTGTTTTATTTATTATTGTATCTACTACTTTCTCAATCGTCTGCTCATCCGCTCCCAAAATATAACATAGTTTGGATTCAACTATAGGAACACATTCATCTTTTATTTTGTCTGTTACTTTCTCAATCATCTGCACATCCGCTCCCAAAATAGAATATAGTTTGGGTCTTGTTTCAATATACTCAACTATCGAAACACCAGGACATTCATCTTTCATTTTATCTATTACTTTCTTAATCATCTGCTCATCCGCTCTCAAAACAGAATATAGTTTGGGTCTTAATCCAACATACTCAGCTATAGCAACACCATTACATTCGTCTTTCATTTTACCTAATACTTTTTTGTTTGTATCATCATGCATTGGATGGTATTTCGGATAATCACTTAAATCATATTCATCTTTCATTTCAACCATATCT
>JAWPHD010009112.1:0-107537 GCA_037043455.1 Cyrtodaria siliqua
GTAACAACATTCCTTGAGATGAAGATGTGTGTGAAGTTTCATGAACATAGTTAAAATACTTTTCAATTTATGGCCAAGGTTAGGTTGCAGGTTAAAGCATGACGGACGGACGACGATGGACAAAGTGATCAATAAGTGTCTGCCATCCTAAGCAGGTGACACACAAATAAGTGTTCAGTTCTCATATAAAAATATCCGTCATGCAGATAATTTTTATGCACTCTTCAACCCAATGAATTTTACTTGACGAGGCTAGACCAGTGACATTTGCTTTATCAGACGAGTACCGCTAAGTACAGCAAAACATGTTTCGAGATGCTAATTTCAGTGCTTGATGTACACTTCAAGATTGCCATGTGTCACTTTAATTACAAAAGATCTATTTCAAAAGCTTGAATAAACAACAAAAAGATTAAAATGACCTTATGTTCCCAAAAGTCAGTTTTTCAGTTTCAGATACATGTACGCAAATGGAAACTGTTTTTTTACATAGATCCAACTGAACCAAAGAATATATAATACACTATTTTATCTATATTATATTTATAAACTAAATATCTATTAAATACTACAATAATGAAATTTACTTCATACTTACAACAAACAAATCAACTGTCATATATGGCCTAAAATGTGTTAAATGATCTAAAACACCAAAACTATTTTTGAATGTGAGCAGTATGACATTGTATACATTTGGTGTGTTTTTTAACAGCTTTACACATTATTTAGTCTATGTGAGATATAATTATGTTCATTTTGGTTCTTTAAAAAGATAACGTCTGCTCAGTCCTCTGGATTGCCAAATTGAAGTCACAATCATGATCAGACGAACACATCTCAAGCGGGATACGCAGTACCAAGTATACACCGTAACACATAAGGCCGAAGAAAAATTAACCGCGTTTCTGATTTGGCCTAATTAAATTAATATATTTCCTGGAGTTTAGAATCTTGCGATCACAGTATAGTCAACTTTTTTGGTTAAATCTACGTCTTTCAGGGTTGCATTGGTATTTGAAGAACGAAGGGCATCTCGAGACCAGATGATGTGTCTCTAAAATGAACAAAACAAGTTGTTAAAAAGGATGGTGGTGAAAAATATATAAGCCATATGATATATGCATGAAATTTCACATGAATCGACAGAGTGCCCTGTTATTTCCTCTAATAGTAGCTCCCGGGCGCTATGCAAAATGCGAAGGGGGGGGGGGGGGGGGGGGGGGGGCGTGGTTGCGCTTCTATTATGATACAAATTTTCAATATATTTCACCTCCTTTCCCGACTGTTTCCTTATAGTATTACTGTACGACGATCTTTTACTGTTACACCGGTATTATAAATCAGCAATCGATCATTTATAGATCAGCTATTATATCCGCCAAGAAAATAATATTTAATCATTCTTCTCCCATCACCGCTAAACTTGAATCAACTAAATTTCTTTTTGAAGCATATACACATAGATTGAAATATTGAAATTTCATACCGTGCCCAGCCTTCGCTCAAATATAAGCTCTCGGGCAGATATTGACGTCTCAGGGCAATACAGGTTAGGTTATAAAATGCCTGTATATTATTCTCTGTATAGTATATCTGTATAATTTAGGCCAAAAAGAAAAATAGATGTGTTTCCGGTTGCCCAACCGACCCTTTTTTAAGGGTTCGATCCTATAATTGTTGTGCCAAAATATTTTTGTTTTAAATATATGTAAAATTTTAATTTGTTCTGAAGGATGATTTATCACATACATGTATCTTACATCATGGAAGTGAAACATTAACACCATTCTTTATTTTCGGTAATCCACTGGACACTGGTGTTATAACTGCAAATTATTACCGAATTACTGTAGCAAAAGTGTAAAATATTTAGGTAAGCCTTATGATTTGTCTTGAATGGCGTGTGATACATACAGAGTTTAATGTTTTTCTTTCATATAAACAATGCGAGACTAATAAACTATTTATCTAATTAGTAAAATGCATGTTGAACAAATGTCTTCTGGTTTAAAGGGACATATGGCAATCTTGATTTTCTCAAAAACTGAGGGGAGTCCCGTTTGTCAGTTTTCTACATAATTTGCATTTGTTTAATCATTAATAATTATTATAATAATAGTATTAAGAAAATAGTTATGTATATTACTAACTCAGTACTGATATGATTGCACCAATAATATATTTAAACGTATGGTAGAATAACGAAGACAAATAACAAATTTAAATTTTATTTAATTATATGCAAACAGTTTTAAAGTGAAAATGATACTGGACTAATAATCTGTGACATTAATGTTCGTCAAAATCTTCAAGATTGCCCTGTGTCCCTTTAAAGTGTTCTATTATTTTTAACAGAAACGCACAATTTAACTCGGGCGGTCTTTAATAATATCGATAAACTTTCACGTTATATCATCAACGTGTATCCTTTGTTTTTTGTGATAAAATAGAATTTCACAATATCACAAAAAAAGAAAAAAAGAAAGTAAAATGTCCCAATGAGCTGTGACCATAGTTTGGCACAAGCATTTTTTTTTTGTGTTTTTGCAACCTAGCCGACTCCCTTATAACACTACTCTTTTTTTTAAAGTAGTATCCCGCTAAATAACAACAAAATTACAATAGAAATCGTTTATCGAAACTCTATCTAGGTGTTCAGGGCAAATAACAATGTATATGTGTGCCGATTAAAAGTATAGGTTTATTAATAGGTTCTAAGAATACCTGTGATTGCATATCCGTAAAATGATGGTAACTCTTAATTTGACGTTCCAGTTTTGGGGTTTGGTCCGGCTGGTTAAAGCCGTCTATACTGTGAAATAATGTAGTTTGGATCTCAATATATGTAAGTTTTATATGAGCCGAAATACACGAAAACGTCCCTTCGGATGTTTAGACGACAACGTCATAACGTAACAATTTATGACGTCGTCCGGTAATCAATTAATTACTAATCAAATTTCTCATCACTTCTGAGTTTTACCTAATTATTATATCATAGGGAATATGTTTCTTAATATAAATAGTTGATGCTATAGAAAATGATAATAGTTTATGTTTTTTTGTTGTTATTTAATCAACGACGTCGTCCAAGACGCCGACGTCAACGTCAAAATTAATGGTGAGTACAATCTTTAATTTTCAAATTGAGATTAAATCTTTTGTAATTAAGATATCAACATAAAATAATGAGATTTTAAAGAGAAAATCACCGTGTTTCATAAACAGCAAAAAACAGCTACTTTAATGAGAATTAAAAAAATCAGTACAAATTCGTTTTGCCACTCCAATAAATCGGTATCTAATATTTCTCAAGCTTATTAAAATCTTCATTTATAAAACAAACATGTTAAACAACCATAAAAATATATTCGATAGTAAGAGTAGCTTAAGGTACGGTCCTGAATTTCCCTCTATGGGCTCGAAATATTAATATTTGCTAGTAAGAGTAGTCTAGGTACTGTTTTTGAATTCCACTCTCTGGGGTGGCTCAAAATATTGCCATATTATTAGCCTAATTAAGCTATTTCGCAGGCGTCAACTATACAAAAGTGTATAGCTTTAGCTTACCCAGGGCTAGGCTCAGTCTCAGAGCTGGAACTTGGAGATGCCACTTGACAGAAGGTGGCAACATCTGCAAAGATCCCTGAATGAAAAAGCAATTGTTGTTTTTACAGATCTGTTAGTCCTTTACAGTACTGCTGTAGCTATATGCAAACGTTGGGCAGTGGAGCGGGGTGTGGGTGCAAGTGCACGGCACCGATTCTGTGAATGGGGAGGGGTTTTGGGCCCCCCCCCCCCACACACACACACACATCCCTCCGCCCCTCCAGAAAACATTGACATGGTTTAATGTAGTGCAATGCAGTCTAGCACTTTCTAGAGCACTGATTTGTTTAAAAAAATATATGAACATGCGTATTGTGCTTATAAGCTATTACGCCCTGTGGTGTGGTGGGTGGAAAGGAGGTTGCAACTGTGCATTTCTGCTCTGCCATCACATATCATCATAGAAATAATATATTATATCAGTGCTTATATTAAATTTTAGCAAACGGAGACACACCGATTGATAAACATGAACATGCAGGGGGAAAACACATTTATGGGTCAGTACCGAGTACTGTACCAGGGCTTTATATGACGATTATTTCATACCAGACTGTACATACCTTTGTTTTGTTTGCGTCTAATTACCAAAGCTGGCAGTGTCCCAAATCGAGGCGAACGTGACATGACACATGACATGACCTTGTCCTTGATCCACTGCAGTAGATTGTACTTTAAGTAGCTGTTCTACAAGTATTTGTTACATCATTAACAATTTTTAACACATGAATAGGTATGTCTTTTTGCTGATCAAATCCTGGACTTGTTAATTATTCACTTGCAATTATCCAAGTTCATTCAACACAACAACAGCCGACTATAATAGTTGCGATTTTTAATAAACGCCTATATGCTGCTGATTTTTACCGTAAACATGTTAAAAGACAGACAGAAAAGTGTTAAACGTTGAATTGGAAGTCTGATTTACTGACATTTTATCCGGGACTGGAAAATAAGTATGTTCGGGAGTAGAAAATATTCATGTTTTACGTTTCTATTATCGATTTTCAGTTTTGCTTATTAGCTTGTAGCCGCCATTTTGAATTTGTGTTTTGAGTGACAAAAAGGGATGACCATCTTTCAAAACGGTCTCAAAAAAGGGGTACTCATGAATTTGCCGAAATTTTCAGGAAAGGTAGTAGAGGTACTGATCTATCATTCCTGTTAAGTTAAGCCAAATCGGTGACTACTCATTTTTCGTGACCGTTTTGAGAAATCGGTAACTTTGGAGTTTAAAAAAACTCAAAATTTCCGATCTTCACATTTGAACTGCGAGTTAAAAATTGAAAAGTGAGTTATGCGGTGTGTGCACGTGAAAAGCTCCAGCTGCGTCTAGCCTGTTCGTACATATATTTCTGATTAAAAAGAAATATAGGTTAAGAAAATACACGCAGTATTCCTTTATTACCATTGGTCCATTTCGTTTTTAACCGAGCATAGATTAACATCATCAAAACTGTCCTTAATCCGAGCCTTCTCTGACCATAAACCGGCCCCAACCTCCCCATTTTGAGCTCTACTGGCCATGGGCCAGCAGAGCTTTGGGGATGGTGTGTTGTCCGTCGTCCGTCGTCTGTCTGTCCGTCCGTAAACTTTTACCTCGTTAAGACGATAGGGCCTTCATTTTTCATCCGATCTTTACCAAACTCTAAGGTTGTTAATATCAATGAAAGCTCGGACAAGTTCGAAAACCAGCCAAATCGGACCAGTAACAGCGGAGTTATGGCCCTCGATTTAGTTAAAAATGCTATATTGCTATATTTTACCTCGTCAAGACAATAGGGCCTTCATTTTTCATCCTATCTTTACCAAACTTTACCAGATTATTAATATTAATGGAAGCTTGAACAAGTTTGAAAACCAGCCATATCGAACTAGTAACAGCAGAGTTATGGCCCTTGATTTTGTTAAAAATGCTATATTTTGTTTCGTTAAGACGATAGGGGCTTCATTGTTCATCCAAACTTTATCGAACTTGATGAGATTGCTAATGTCAATGAAAGCTCGGACAAGTTCGAAAGCCAGCCATATCAGACCAGTAACAGCGGAGTGATGGCCCTTGATTTAGTTAAAAATGCTATATTGCTATATTTTACCTCGTTAAGACTATAGGGCCTTCATTTTTCATCCTATCTTTACCAAACTTTACCAGAATATTAATATTAATGAAAGCTTGAACAAGTTCGAAAATCAGCCATATCAAACTAGTAACAGCAGAGTTATGCCCCTTGATTTAGTTAAAAATGCTATATTTTGCCTCGTTAAGACGATAGGGCCTTCATTTTTCATCCGATCTTTACCAAATTTTACCAGATTGTTAATGTTAATAAAAGCTCGGACAAGTTCGAAAACCAGCCAGATCGAACTAGTAACAGCGGAGTGATGGCCCTTGATTTAGTTAAAATGCTATATTCTGCCTCGTTAAGACGATAGGGCCTTCATTTTTCATCCAATCTTTAACAAACTTTATCAGATTGTTAATATAAGTGAAAGCTTGGACAAGTTCGAAGATATCTACCATTCATATCGGACCAGTAACAGCGGAGTTATGGCCCTTGATGTAGTTCAAAATGCTATATTTTGCCTCGTTAAGACGATAGGGCCTTTATTTTTCATCCGATCCGATTTGTTTTTCTTAATATTTTGTTGAATTTTTTTTTTTTTGAGATTGTTTTTCTTGATTTCTTTTGAATTTTTATTGATTTTTTACCTCTATTGACCAAGTTTGAAAACAGCTTACCATAGCATGATACCTACAAGCTGTATTCAAGCAACATCTTCCAGGAGATGAAAGTTCATGAAAAAATGCTAAACTTTGCACCCAAACGGTAGCTTGATTTGGACAATCAATGGATTCACGATTGAAGCCTACTACAAAATCCATTCCTTTGCGTAGATTTGAATAACTTACATGTATTTTAAAAAATGTTTTCAAGTTGATAAATGATATGATATATCTCAACAATTTTATTTCAAAACGTTGACAATCATAGAGCACTTTCATTTATTAACAAACTGGGCTAACATTTTACAGTTTAAAGGAAAGAAATATCACCTTTAAATCATATTGTAATTCAGTACAGAATAAGAAGAAAACAAGTAAATTATAATATAATTTATTTAATGACTGAATAACAACAACAACAAAAATTACATGTAGCAACGAACAAACTTTCATGTGAAACTGTATATTACAAAAAAATGTTCGACCACCAAGTGGGTATTTTTCCAAAAATGTTTTGTAAATCAAAAAATAAAAAATAAATGGCCTAAGTTACATGTTGAATTCCGTGATGGCTGACTTGTGCGGTAACTATCTTGTGCATGCATTGTATTGGTCACCTTAGTGCATTTAGAGCTATCATATGCCTCCTCGAATAAATCCTAAGTATATTTGTAAATTCTAATCACGTGACGTCAAAATACACACCGAAACAAAATATACATAAAAACAAATCGAAAATGTTGTCTTTGCAATTCAAATACATTCTCATAAGCCTTTGAAAACACTTCGCCCAAATCATAATACGTTTTACAAACACAGTGCTTTATCTAAAGAAATTAGTCCCTGTGAGGCAATTTCCATTTTAATGAAAGCCTATGCAACTCATCTTAAACTTTTGCGATTTTAACAAGTCCTTTTAGAAAAACAGTGATGAAAAATCACTGGTTAATAAATCACTAAAACCAAAATCATGGTCAGTTTGAATGGCTTAAGGAATAACACAAAAATACATTTGAAAAGATGAGGCCGGCAACATGTTTTGTGATGTTTATTGTTAAATAAATGCTTAATGTGAATGTTACAGCCCATTAACACAAAGGAATACATTATGGTAAATCTGTATGTGTCACTGACATCTAATGTAGATTTTTTATTTTCTCTATTTGGTCCTCACTTTCAAGCTTTTCTTTACAGTTAAAAAGCATTAGTAATATGTGAGGCCTTTTTAATCCAGAAGCGTCCATGCCATGTGGTTCGAGTCTCTGGACTTGAAATACATTGCCCTTCACCATTGTAGGTTCTATCCGTCATCTTTATGTGAGGAAGCTATCAAACTGGCTTGCAGAACGTCAGTGGTTCTAGCAAGGTGCTCACCCATGCACGAAAGTTGCCCTGAGGGGCACCTGGGGTCTTCCTCCAGTGGAATCTGGAAAAGTCACTATATTACCTTTGCTGTTGGTGCGACTATCAAATCCAGTTCATTTGTTTAATCCATTATTTTAAACAGTCAATATTGCAGTGATAGGACGTCGGCCACACGATCCATATTTAATAATGTGGAGCACTCCAATGTAAAATATGTTTAGTACCTTTGCTGTCAACTTGTGGTGCCATTTTAACAGTCCATATCTAACTTAATTGACAAGATGTGGGAGTGGTTAATTCGTTTATCACTCTGCTGAGTTTGATATCATGAAAGTATAAAAATGTCAGTACTGTAAATATGTGTACCATATACATGCATCGCTATTAAATATTAAATTGACATGTGGCACAAACTATAACTTCGACATTTCAGTAATCCAATATAGAGCGGGAGAAATAGTACACACTATCAACACGGTTTATGATTTTAATAACCAACTAGTTTCGACAACCAAGAAGTAAGCAAAATGTCTGTTTTTGTCTCTTCAAAGGCTTCGGAGTTTCCGTAAAAGCATCAAATTTAAATGGTTCTGTTTAGCTCTGTTTCTAGGGTACTACATGCACTAGGCCATCCAAACTTGGATCTTTGTTGAGACTTATAGCGACATCTTATATACAGGGTCATGCACTTTGTGTTTTGTTGCTCTTTTCAGAAAAGAAGAAGGAACAGCAGAAAATGAGGGGTGAGTATATTCGTCAGTCTGTTGTTTATAGCGAATATGCATCCAAATACTACAGGAAGTAGTTTTTCCGAAATGGGACATAAGATGCCGGCAGCTGTAAATGTATATTCAAAATGGTGTGGATGTCACCCCTGGTGACCACATACATTTTTTTCTTAACTAAAACTCATTTCAGTTAGGCCATTTTCTGGGCTAACTTTTGGGTTAATTACAATATGTCTGCACTGAATTTCTATCTGGGAAAAAAACAGCCTATTTACATAGGTAGTATTCACTTCCTTGCAAAATGTACTGTAACACTGTTTGAGATGTTTATGTTTGGGTGACAGTAGCCGTCTAAAAATGGCCCGGATGACTATGCATTCTGTGCAAAATTTGGCACTTCTTGGATTGTTTTCAATAATAATCGATTTTTTTTTGGTCAAAGTAGTGCATAAAAGGTCTATTTATTCAATATTGCTAGAATGCATGCCTATGAGGATGTAATTAGATGTATATTCCCTATAAAAGCAGTATATGATTTTTCTTAATATTGCTATTATTGGCTCAATCAGTTTGAATTTTCTGTGAATACTTGAAACTGAGTGTGAAAAAGAGAACTGATGATAACTTTTTAAATCTGAAACTGAACAGGGTTTTGAGCAGTTTAACCAGAATGTATGTGATTTTGGTTGAACTATAGGGGTGACTGTGCCTTTCAGTATTCCGTAAGTAGCTCAAGTGCCATCTCTAGTGTCTATAAGTGGAATATTGCCAATAGGTTGTAGATATGGAGATTTGCTGACAATTAGTAGTATTTTATTGTTTAAGGTACCATATGAGGCTAAATCTGAAAATGTGTCTATACTGAGTTTTTGACTCGACGCGAACCAAAATGAAGTCTTTCTTTGTACTTACAGCCTCGAAAACTTAAAATGATGGGTTTTACATTTTGAAGCTTAAATGTACAGCAAGTTGGGGAACACAGCATTTATTTTTCGTTTTTCACTCAACAATGTTCTTACCCATCCCATTCACTTCATTAATATTGATATAATCACCATGCAGTATTGGCGTCACAGAGAGTTAAACAAAATTTGGTAATTATATATTTTATTCAAACCTACTATATTTCTATAGTATTTCTATAATGGAGTTTCTTTTATGTTTTTTTCATTCTAAGGGGTGATTTGGAAGATATAAAGACTGACAAGAAAAGGGTATAAAACCTGACCAGCCTGTTCTAAATTTTCACAGGTTGCTTCGCAGCCAGAGGAAAGGCTACGTAAATTACAGAATAAGATTCTATTGAAGTTCCGGATAAATCAATTTTACATGTAAATGCTGATAATGATTGTTTTAATTAACGATTGGGGTTGGTTCAAAGGCACTTTTGTTTTTCTTTTTTTGGCAGCCAGTGACAGTCTGTATTTCTCTTGTATTCGCGCCTGTTTTGTGAATTTATCAGGAAATATGATGACAAAAGTGGTTAGAATTAAACTCTCTTTGTATACACAACACTACCAGTGAAGTGGCAGTAGGGTGTGTGGTGTAACACAGCAGAGTAATGGTAATTTTGTTTGACTAGATAGATCTTTATGAGGGAGTTTTAGAGATTCAAAATTACCTTAAAGTGAGTCGTGTTTTCGTGTATATTGGTAGGGCTAGCGCGGCGGATTTATAACCGGAGCCCCGGATTTAATCCTCCGTGGTGCCACTGCGTTTCGTCAGTGTGTGTTTTGGGCAAGACACTTTCCCTTAGCGGGGACGTAAACTGGGCGTACCCGTGTACCAGAGGAATATATTATAAGTTACGCATTATTAGCATGTTTTTCTTACTGAATATATGTTATGTCATGCGGATTGGAGATTTAGCTGATTATATGCAAAAAGTGTAATGTAATTTGTCAAAATAAATGACAGAGTTATGAAAACTGAGCTTAATTAGTACGATAAAGAATACACTGTTGCGACTATATGTTTGAAGACAATAAACAACACAAACTTGATAGGGGTCATTCCAAGAGACTTATGAGACTATCTGGTTGCCATTTCCCTAAATAACACCAATTTTAGCCCTAGTCTTAGATGACAGACAGGCTTGAAAAATACAAATATCTGTTCAGATTCATGTCATTGCCATAATATAAACTAACCTTATTAATTTTGAATAATTTAATTGCAAAAGACAGATCATGTAAAAGAACTGGTAAACAGGTTGTTGGAGAGGCTGCTGGTAAAGGTAAAACATGTGAATTATAACAAGTTTGTACACGTTGGGACCTTGGTGTTCATTGATGTTTTTTTTGTTATGTTATATAGGTATTAACTAAGAACAACCTGATTAAACAGTTACCAGCACTTTATTTAATGCATATTTTCACATGTAAATATCAATCAAGTTTAAAAAGGTACAGATACCATAAAAGCTATTAAACTGATTTTATTAATAATGGTGATTGAGTCAACTCGATATATACTGAAAAGAAGAGAAAAACGCATACAGGGTATTTCCGCTAAATAGTGTATGTTTAATATGCTACTGCTAATCGAATGGTACAGGGCGACATTAGGCCTGTCTTTTCCGAAAGAAAGTTTAAACAGCACCGAAGACACCAATGGTTACCCCTTTAAAGTTTCATTATCGACAGAATGTGCATTTGGCTCAAGCAGGTGAGCAAACTTAGGCTTTAAACGTTGCACTTTCTTAATATTAAACACGATATTGAAATTGCTTTTCAAGCGAAACTTCAACATTTATGAATTTCGAGTAACAAATTATACTTAGATTAAAAGACTACTACATGACAGAGTTGTCCTTTCTGTAATTAGTTTAGCACCTTTTTGTACAAAGCACGTCGAGATATATCTGGAATATTAGGTGGAATTAGGTGTGTATAATAGTGTAGTATAGGCTTTTTTTATTATGCGTTTCTTTTTCCTTTCAGTATATATACGAGGGCTGTTCGGAAAGTTTTAAAACAGTCCTTATAAAATAAAGGCAACGGATTGGGCGTAAATAAAAACTACACCAGATTAAAGATACACCATTTTTGTATTCGTCTGCAAAATTTCAATATGAAATATAAAATAGTTTATTAATTATGTTAATTCAAAAAACTACATATAGGGGAGGGTGGCGCAGTCCGACGTAGCCAACAACGTCAAATCGTGACGTTACTTGATTTCTGCAGCCTTTCTATTTATTTAATGGTATCTACTCTTTCTCCAAGTACCTTCCTGAACACGATATACACTTCTCATGTCTATGCACCCATGTATTAAACACATTCTGAAACCATTGTTTGTTAAAACTTGAAATTATGTTTGAAACTTCAGTTTTTAATTCCACAAGATCATCAAACCTCATTCCACGGAGTTGAGACTTGACAGCCGGGAAAAGGGCAAAATCCATAGATGCTTAGTCAGGGCTGTAAGGTGGGTGGTCGATCCTCTCAAAGCCGAGCACATGTAGTTCAAGTGTTGTTTCCTGGGCAGTATGAGCGGGCGCGTTATCCTGTGTAGAAGTACGTTTTCTAGTTCCTGTGCCATGTCCGGTCTCTTTTGTCGTAGTGAATGGAGTAGATCACCCCGAAACAACCTGTAACCGAGATTGGGATAATATAAATCTTTAACAAAATTATATTATTTTCAATTATATAATTATTGTAATTATTTTAGATAAAATTTTATAATAATATTAATATTTTTATAATGTACTGTATAGCAAAATTAATTACCTTAGAATAATATGCTGCGTTGACAGTTTCCCACTAAGGTACGGCATGTGACAGAATGACCCCCTGGATATCCTTGAATAGGATGAGCATTTGGCCCGGACGTCCTAGACATTCGCGCTTTCTTAGGTGGAGGTGAAGATGGGTGCTTCCAGACGCTGTTTTGTTGTTTGGTCTCCGGGTCCTTAAAGTAAAACAACGTTTCGTCGGTTGTTATGATTTTACTCAGGAACTGTTGCCCGGGTCTTTTGTAACTTCTGACGAATGATTTCGAATCTATAACCCTCCGTTGCATTTGTTCATCTGTCAATAATCGCGGGATCCATCTCTTGTCATTTCCAGCCTGTCAGTGGTTATTTTGTGTGCGGTTGCAACTCCAATATCACACATTTCCGCGATTTTCCTGATGTTTATACGCCTGTCGTTACTATCGCTGCCTTATTAACGCCATATTTTCGTCAATAACGCTGGGTCTGCCCCTCCTTTGGTCATCGCTTATTGATTGTGCGCCCATCTTGGAAGCGTTTATACCATCTGTAAACGAGTGCCGAGTCACGGAAGACTTCCCTTATGACTTGTCCAACAATATTTTAGTTTCTGTTGGTGTTTCCCAATACTTTTACAGAGTTTAATAATAACACGCTGTTCATTTTTAATTACTGACGCCATCTTTTTGCATTCCCTAGGAAAATACCTTGCTTCAGATTTTACGATGCACGCAAAACCCTCAGTTGGATGACGTCGAAACTTTCCCTGTGGTGACGTCAATCACTGATTGTTATAGTTAGACGTTTTTGCGCAAAAAATATGACGGATATTAGGAAAACTAAAGCGTTGATTGTGGTATATTTGTACCAGATAATGGTTTACGCCGGGTACGCGTCGTATAGGTTACTAAATAACTATAACTTTACTTTGTAAAAACCAACGTCATTCAGACTTTGCGAGTTAATTAGATATAGAAGAAACTATTAGTATACTGAATTTCAATTAAATTGGACATGCTGTTCAAATCTTATAGCATTTATTTTAAGACTTCCCGAACAGCCCTCGTATATGTAGAAAACGGTCAATTAAAAAGTCACCAAAACACATGTTTTATTAAAATTGGTTTTATGGTGCATCAACACAAAACTGTCACTCTCCAATTACATTGATAAAAAAACTGGGTATTAAAATAGACTCAACCATTTTCTCACTCCATGAACTGCAGAGTTACTGCAAATTGTTAGTGTTTATCTCAACATACAGGTGTCTCTTATTCTTACACGCATTATGTGGAACAAATAAATTAATGTTTTTATACATGCAATATATCAAACCTATTACAGTACAGTGACAATTCATATTTATTTTAGACGAATCAAGACAAGAAGCAGTAGAAGAAACAGGGTAAGTGCACAAGCTCACATACAGATCATGATGTTTGATCTACTGACCTCAAAATCAATAGCGGTCCTCACACCACAGGCAATCGACCCACACAATTTCATAATTTTGCTTAAGGTGGAGAGGAGTTACAGAGCGGACAATGCATTTCATGTACGGGTCAGCGAGATTAACGTTTGTTTGATCTAAAAATCAATATGGGTCATCCTCTCAAAGCGTACACATATTAAGTTTGATGAAATATGCTTCGGGGTGGGAAGAGTTACAGAGCGGACAAGGATGTTCATGTTTGGGTTACGGAGTGGCCTTGACCGACTGACCACTGTCATATTTCAGTCGTAATATGTTACCATGGTTTGAATATTACTAAGTTAACTTACTTTTCATTTCAAGCATGATGGCAAAATTGAATAATCAATCACGTACAGGGTATAAACAAGAGACCCAGTGAGCCTGTATCGTTCTACTATATTGCTGTATGGTGTCTGTGATAGGTTGGAGGTGCGAAGGGAGAGGTATGTCAGATAGGCAGTATCAAACTAGAGCTGTTGCCTTTTAGCGGCGAGTAATATACACCCACTACCTAACTACCTTCTGTATGAGAAAAGATAAACAGAGTTAACAATGAGTTTCATGATCATGTAATAGTGAACTGGGCCTTTGACCTCAAAATTAATACGGGTCATTTTGTTATAACAGGCAGTCCACAAATGAGATTTGCTTCAGGGGGAGAGGAGTTACAAATAAGAAAAAGAGTTTCTTGGCCAGGTCATTGACCTTTGACCTTTAAATCAACAGTCCACCGATACTGTTTCATGAGATTTGCTTCAAGGAAAGAGGAAGGATACAGAGTGGAAAAGGATGTTCACATAAAATAAATATTCAAATTTTTCCTTATATATAAAATATATTAAACATGTATTGATTCATTTCAGTAAAAAGAGGACATTGAAGGAGTTGCAAACCAAGTTTTACACTGAAGCAATTGTACTACAAGAAAGAAAAAGAAAGCTAGTTGATGCACAGATAAACTGTTGTGAAAAGCAGATGAAAACATTTCATAAGTTTAATAATTTAATAGACATATTGTCTACCAAATTCAAACAGTAAAACCTATATATCATTACAAGCCCCAAATAATTGTATTAGCAACCCTCATTTACTGAATATTCGGTAAAATATCCCAAATTGGACAATCGCCCAACCCAACCACCATTTTGAAATTCGTGGAATAGCCATTAGTTTAATTTCAGATGTTCATGTATACTGCCAACTTAACATATTGTATCATGATTTTAGTTACTGAAAAATGTATTTGCTTTAACGTCTCACTAGTGAATTAATCAACACTATATAATATATGTAGAAGCGGTCACTTGTGGACCACTGCAAACGTACTATAAAATGTCCATTGGTCTTTAAATCTCCCCTCAATCTGCAAACCTTCCTCTGAAGCTCAGAATATCCACAAAAAATCAAAAGTTGACCAGATTAAAAAAAAAAAATCCAGTCTTTCTCAGCACCCCTCAAAACTAGCTCTATTTCACTGATAATTCAACTGTATTCCTACTCATTTTCAAATTATCATATCTTACTCGAAAATCACCCAGTGGCATCCAAACTTGGCAGAAGTCATGAACATGTTCCAATCTTGTCACCTGAAGGCAGAAATAAGATAATGATTGCACATTTCCAAGTTGAGAGCAAACCGATTAACACAGACCTAGTTTTTTACGGTGTAGGAATCTTCCTACCGTCATGGCCAAAGGAGGTAATTCTGTAGTGAGACCTTTAACTGAATTATTTTTTTGACATAAGACTCAAAACTTTATCAAACAAAGTAAAAATATTGACGAACATAAAATGACTTTACTTGGTGTTATCCGCGGACTGTTTTTAACAAAATGGCATAAAACATGAAGCCGGTCACATTTGCTTCAAGTCAGTTTCGGACGACTTGAAAATGCACAGAACTGCCACGACATATCAACCGCTAAACTTGAATATCTTCTATACTTGTTAAAGAAAATGTTTGCAACTTTTAAGTTTTTGTATTCTATGATTGCTTTATCTTATCATTGTATCAAATTTACTGTTTATGTAATATTACCTAATTCAAGTGTCAAAACGCATGCCCTTACATGGCAATTTATTGGTTTCTTGAATAAATGCTTTATTATTCGAACAGTGCATCATCTTTGACTTATCATTTCTGCTTCCAAAGAAACGTCATTGCTGGTAGATAAGCTTACTTGTAATTGTAGTGGATGGCTAAGCTGGAATGATGAAATCCTAAACCATCCTAACCTAATATGGTTAGATTCTTGCGCCAAAACGTAATGTCATATTCATGACGACACGTCATATTCATGACGTCATCTTCATGATGTCATCACATTAATTAAACATTATTTAATATCTATTTACTTCTTACAATCACATCACATCCCATCTCACATCACATCACAAGAAAGATAAGATAAGAAAGATAAGATAAGATAAGAATATTAAGATAAGATAATATAAGATAAGATAGATAGATAGATAGATAGATAGATAGATAGATAGATAGATAGATAGATAGATAGATAGATAGATAGATATATAGATAGATAGATAGATAGATAGATAGATAGATAGATAGATAATAGACAGATAGATAGATAGATAGATAGATAGATAGATAGATAGATAGATAATAGATAGATAGATAGATAGATAGATAGATATATAGATAGATAGATAGATAGATAGATAGATAGATAGATAGATAGATAGATAGATAGATAGATAGATCAGTAAGTAAGTAAGTAAGTAAGTAAATATATCAATAAATAAATAATTAAAAAAAGAAAGAAATAATAAAAAATATTATTGACTAATGCGACAATAACCGTCAAGTCGATACAAATGTCATACTTCGTTTACAAGTGACGAACATAGAGAGGCCAGATTAGCGATGGAATCGATATTGAAGAGTGACACGCCGATCACTATTGACAACATGACAACAGACGGGGACAGCAAAGCATTCAAGGGCGCTCGTGCTGCTCAACTTGCTATCACGGGCAAACCCATGTCAAGAATGGCGGATGTTGTACATCTTACTTAAACAATGAGAAATAAAATTAAGAGGACTGAGTTTTCACAAAAGATGTTTCCTGGACATACCAAACGGGACCGAGCATACATTCAGAAACGCTTTGCAAAGGACGTATCTCACCGTGTACTGACTGAGTTTCAAAATGTACAGCAGACTATAGGCGACACAAATATTCCCCTTTTACAACAACAATTTGAAAATTTGAAGATGGCTACAATAGACTGCTACCAGGATAAATGTGGGAAAACTTGTAGTAAATATACCATGTCGTGTGAGGGTAATCCACCAATCTCAACGTGGAGAAAACATTTTATGCCAACATCATGTAAACCTCTAAAGATTCAGGGAGACGACACAAATAAACTAATCGACTGTTTAAATGTTCGACTGGAAAAAGACGCTGCGACCAAGACATGTAAAGGTGCCGACACAAATAAGCTAGAGGCATTACACCGCGGTATCAATGCATCAAACCCGAAAGACGTAACCTTTCGACGTAACGTTAAAGGCAGAAAATTAAGTGCCGCAGCACGGTTAAATGATGGACGGGCAAATTCAGCAATAGAACAAATTAATGCTGTTTGAAGGTCATTTCTCCAAAACACAAAAGTATTACGGTCACTTAAGAAAATTCAGGACAAAAATACGTACGACAAACATCGACAAATGTTACAAACTTATAAAACAGCCAGATTTATCAAAACAAAGTGAACAAATTTAAAGTATACGATGGGCAACGACAACATAAAACATACTCAACTGACCTTCTCGACAAGTAAACAATGACCACACATTTTGCTATATGAAAAGTGGGTGGGGTAACAATTTGACATGAAACATTCCAATAGGATAATATAAACAATCTACTCACATGAATCATGCAATCAGGATACTCTTTATGTCCTAAACACAGTATTGGTATCATGTGCAGGCATCTTTGTCTTTCCATGTTGACGCTATGAGGCTCCAAGCTGAGATGGTAAAATCGCAAACATAAACTGTTGTGGCAGAGATGAGACACGTCCATCCCCCTAGGAATACCAGGAACACACATCACACACATATACATCACTCTATGAGCTAACATGTTCATCTGAGTATGTCTCCCAGCCAAAACAATCGACTGTCTCCCATATTCTGAAACTTTCTGACCACAGATTCGTCTATTAAGTCCCAAATGACGGTTATAAAGCATACACGGAGTCCGACTAGAAGCAAAGTAGTCTATTTTACACTGCAATAGCATCAAATACTTATTAAAATCCATATTATACCTTAGAAATGCACTGTTTCACTCGAAAATCAAGATTTAACTATAAAAAATCCACTCTGGCAACAACAAACGCTGTCTATCAAGCCTTTCACTGATCCAGATGAGGGTTGTTTAACGTATCACTAGTGAATTAATCAACACTATATAATATATGTAGAAACGGTTACTTGTGGACCACTGCAAACATACTATAAAATGTCCATTGGTCTTTAAATCTCCCCTCAATCTGCAAACCTTCCTCTGAATCTCAGAATATCCACAAAAAATCAAAAGTTGACCAGATTAAAAAAAAAAAAAAAACTCCATTTCACTGATAATTCAACTGTATTCCTACCCATTTTCAAATTATCATATCTTCCTCGAAAATCACCCAGTGGCATCCAAACTTGGCAGAAGTCATGAACATGTTCCAATCTTGTCACCTGAAGGCAGAAATAAGAGAATGATTACACATTTCCAAGTTGAGAGCAAACCGATTAACACAGCCCTAGTTTTTTACGGTGTAGGAATCTTCCTACCGTCATGGCCAAGGGAGGTAATTCTGTAGTGAGACCTATATGATCCCTGATGTCCCGACCATCATTCTGTCCATTGTATGGATCCAATGCATGTTGCTCATCTTCAAAGTTGGCAAAGTCGTCTGGTTCATTCCAAAGTATTGCAAGGTTGTGGAGAACAGCACATGTAATAACAATCCTGCTTGCTTTCCTCGGTTTCATTCTTATCTAAAATTAGAGTATTCAATAGCATGTTACATGATACAGTATCCACTGCAATGTTTACATATAATTACAGTCAAGCCCGTCTGAAAACGAGTTTAAGAGAAGTATCAAACAGCGTGAACGCTGATCAGGCAGGATATTTGATTATAAATACTTCTAAATTTGTGTTTTTACTTTGATTTAAAAGTAAAATTGCATCACACTGAGGGTGAAAGTGAATATTGTCAGCCCAGGTCCCTCAGAAAAATAATGTCAACATCAGCTTCATCACAGTCAACTTTATCTCCCTTATTGGGATGGACTATTTATATTATGTTTTTCTCTCTCAATACAACATATTTTTTTAATCTGTATATGTATGTGTATATTATATTGTCAAATCATTATAAGGCTTTCCAGTATATAGCACCACCTCTAACCCAATATATATTTTTTCCTGGATCAGTCCTTATGTTAATTATCTTCTAATAGAGTAATACAGTACATGGTACACTTGTGCTTGTGATGGAGTTAGTACAGTACATGGTACACTGTGTGCTTGTGATAGAGTAGTACAGTACGTGGTTTACTGTGAGCTTGTGATTGAATAGTACAGTACATGGTACCCTGTGTGCTTGTGATATAGTAGTACAGTACATGGTACACTGTGTGCTTGTGGTAGAGTATTACAGTACATGGTACTTGTGATAAAATAGTACAGTACGTGGTATACTGTATGCTTGTGATAGAATAGTACAGTACATGGAACACTGTTTGTTTGTGATAGGGTAGTACAGTACATGGTATACTGTGTGCTTGTGATAGAGTAGTACAGTACATGGTACACTGTGTGCTTGTGATAGAGTACATTGTACACTGTGTGCTTGTGATAGAATAGTACATTACATGGTACAATGTGCGCTTGTGATAGAGTACATCGTACACTGTGTGCTTGTGATAGAGTACATGGTACACTGTGTGCTTGTGATAGAGTACATCGTACACTGTGTGCTTGTGATCGAGTACATGGTACACTGTGTGCTTGTGATAGAATATACACTACTGTACTGTACACTGTATGATAGAATATATGGTACAGTGTACAGTATAGTAGATTGTGATAGAATATATGGTACACTGTGTACTTGTGGCAGAGTAGAACAGTAGAATTATATGATACACTGTGTACTTGTAGCAGAGTAGAACAGTACACGGTGCACTGTGTGCTTGTAGACGAGTAGAACAGTACATGGTACACTGTGTGCTTGTAGCAGAGTAGTATATTACATGGTGTACTATGTGCTTGTAGCAGAGTAAAACAGTACATGGTGCACTTTGTGCTTGTGATAGTATATATGGTACACTGTGTACTTGTAACAGAGTAGAACATAACATGGTACACTGTGTGCTTGTGATAGAGTAGTACAGTATATGGTACACTACGTGCTTTTGATAAAGTATATGGTACACTGTGTACTGATGATGGGATAGTAAAGTACTTAATTTATTGAGTACTTGCAAAAGAAATATAAGTTTTACTTATAAATACTAGCAGTAGTAGTAATGAGGCCTTCATCAATTGAAAACTGGAACTCAGTCATCTTCTAAGATGTATATATTCTGCGTAGAGAAAAATAAATGTAAACAGGATGTTACATTTTTTAAGAATTGTATTCAATTTGTTATCTTAATGTGTCAAAAATGTTGTTATGTATATCAAAAGACACCTATTAAATAAAACAATATAAATACATGTACTGAATTCCTTACCTACCGCAGAATGTAGAACATGGAACTACTTGTTGTAACGTTCCTCAGAATCGTTCTATGGGTGTATGTATGGTGTCAGTAGGAAGGGACGACAGGAATAGCCACTATCACCAAGCTAAACCCCACTTTCAAAATCTAAAATAAATGATTTATTCATAAATCACCTAGTCTTTATATTTTTCACGACAAATTGTGGACTTTGAATAACATACTGATCACTCCAATATTGAGCCTGTTGTATTGTGTTCTTTCGTTTATTCATTGAATTATCCCACCTTAATTGATTTCATAAAAATCTTGTAGAGCATTTAATTTGACAGATGTGAAATATATTTACATAGAATAACAAACTATATCATATATGAAAATTCACCATGATAAAAAGTACATTACAATAGTAGTCTACTACATTAACCGTAATACATGCTGGACACTAGTATATAACAATTAATCTTTATTAAAACATGGTACAACCTGTCTCCTCATATGAGTCTGCACATCTGTGATGTCTAACATGAATCCATATATGTGATTTTGTTTTTGAAATATTGCATCAAACGTCACTCATACTTTTTTTTATATATATAATTTCACAGATTTGTCTTGACAATATCTCATAGATTGTGGCTTCAGATATATCACATGTATGTTGATCTATAAATTGTTCTTTGCCGAAAACCTTTCCTCTTTATTACACCTATGTAGCTAATAATGGATTGAATAACCTATTATAAGAATATAGTAAACACCCTATTGAATTCACCAATTCAAGATTGAAGTGATAACTATAAATTGCATTTACATTAAATAAATAGCTCCTTAAAAATCATTCATATGGATGTATAATTATATTCTGATTTAGAATGTGTTTCAATATGTATTGCTCATGATTAATAAATACTACATTTAAGTATAGTATGATAATGAAAATCCAAATTGATAAAAATATCAAACTGATATTACTATTATATCAACAAAAGCAAGACTAAAACATATATCACTAAGTACCTTGATGTCGTTCCTCTAAACTGCGACACAAGTTTGATGCCCTAAAGATATGAGAACTGCATTCACATGTCACTATGGCAACGTCAAGTAACGTTGAGCGGGGCACGTCGGATTATTCGTTAATAATATTTTGAAAATCTACATACCGTAACAAGTTACCGTCTTCAAATTTTCTCAAAATACTCTCCTGAGTATTTCACACATTTCCCATCTTTTTACCCATGATGAGAAACATTTTTCAAAGTTCTCTACTGGAATTTTCCGGATAACTTCACGAACAAGAACTGGATGATCGTGAACGTCATCGAAGTGTTGACCGCGCATTTCTGCTTTAATGACCGGGAAAAGGTAACAATCACACGGGGCCATATCTGGTGAGTAAGGAGGGTGCTGTATAGTGTCTTTATTAAGTTCAGTAAGGGTTTCCTGGGTAATCACAGCGGTATGTGATGGTGCATTATCATGATGTAGCTCAAAACACAAAATTTGATAGAGTAGCGCTGCTCCATGTCTGAATTCGAACAATTTCAAAGTGCGATTGACAATCGCACACTATGGCATGGAAATGACGTCAAAAACCTGACGTAATGTAGAAAGTTTGGGAAACGTCAACGTGCATTTTCGAGCAATGCTGGCGTCAGAAAATGTATAGTTGCTCTATTTAAAATGTACAAAAACTGAAGAGTTCGTGTAACGTTACGAGTTGCCCCGCTCAACGTTACTTGACGTTGCCATAGTGACGCTAGTGAACGCATACCTTGTGATAAGGTAAACATGTTCATATAACATATCCCGTGATGAGTCCTTGTGTGAAATTTCATAAAAATGGTCCTACTCAAACAAAAGTGATGGCATTTTTCCTATTACTTTTCGAACACCCCTCGCATATACCATATACAATACATTTATTTATATAATGATTCGGTCAAATATTTTCAATTATTCTAAAAATGTAAGTGTTTAACTCTTCATTGGAAGCAGAGTAATTCAATTTAAGAGGTGAATGTCTCCCAAGCATTCTCGAGTTTGCCATTATCAAATCCCGCTCTGGCGCGCTTTCGAAATCGGGGAGTCTACCGCCATTTTGACCCTAGTACATGCATTGTTAAAGTTGAGCGAGTTCACTTTCAAGTTAAATTTAGAATGAAAAAAAACAGAACTAAACGGCTGAGCGTGAAAATGAAAGTATTTATGAATCATTTAAGACACATTTTATCAAAAAATAACGAAGTTTAATGCATAAATTTGGCGATCGAATTTATACATAATTATTGGCACATTGTAAATATATTGCCCACGTACAGCAAGTTCGCTTTAAAGTTAAATTCAGAATGAATCGAAGACAAAAGCCAAATCTAAAGATTGAGTGTGAAAATATAAATACTTATGAATCATTTGAGACAATTTTATTAAAAAATAACAAACTTTAATGAATAAATTTAGAGATCTTATGTGCACAGTATTTTTTAACTACTCTGAAATTTGTGGGTGGGGTAATGGCGGATATGACGTCCGAGCACGCCGCATTCGTAATCTCCAGACAAAGGAGTGCGGATTTTGATTAATGGCAAAAGGGTGCATACACATCATTTTTGGCAGACTTACATAAAATCGTCTTTATTTGTATTAACATGGCAATACATTTAAATCTGAACTACTAGACTACTTATTGACAATAAATAAACCCCTAACTTTGACAAATATGTTGTGTTTTAAGTAGGCCTACAGTATCTTTTCTATAGGGGTGAATTGCCTGTACAGTATGGTCCATCAGGTTTTAATTATTGTACACAGTACACTTTAATTTAGTATGTCATAAGGAAGGGGAGGGGGCCCAAATGGCATATTGGAAAAAAAATATACTAATTATATAAAAAGTCAAAAAATCTGATAAATTTAGTAAAGATCAGATGAAAAATGAAAGCCCTATCGTATTAATGATGCAATACATAGTATTGTTAACAAAATCAAGGGCCATAACTCCGCTGATACTGGTCCGATCTTACTGGTTTTCGAACTTATTTGAGCTTTGATTGATGTTAACAATCTAATAAAGTTTGGTAAAGATCGGATGAAAAATGAAGGCCCTATAGTCATAACGAGATAAAATATAAATAAAATAACTAATTCAAGGGCCATAACTCCGTTGGTCCTGGTCCGATCTTGGTGATTTTCAAATTTATTCGGGACTTTATTAATATTAACAATCTGTTAAAGTTTGGTAAAGATCGAATGAAAAATTAAGGCCCTATCGTCTTAACGATACAAAATATAGCATTTTTAACTGATTCAATGGCCATAACTCTGTTGTTACTGGTCCGATCTGGCTGGTTTTTGAACTTGTCCGAGCGTTCATTGATATTACCAACTGTTAAAGTTTGGTAAAGATCGGATGAAAAATGAAGGCCCTATCCTCTTAACGAGGTAAAAGTGAAACGACGACGGACGACGGAGAACTCGCCATCCCATAAGCTCTGATGGCCCGTGGCCAGTAGAGCTAAAAACCTAACAAAACCTCTGTCATCATCGTACTACTTTCACAATCACTCAATACTGTTGTGCCAGTGATAGTCAGATTTTTGAGATTACTTTTACTCATCATCTAAAACAGTGGATAGGCTCCAGTACTGTTGGAACTTATCTCTGCTAGTAAAGTTACTAAGATGTCAATTTCTTGTATATCACACTGTATCACCTTAAATTATATAAGGAATGAGAGAAATCACAGAACTAAAACGTTTCTTAGTATTTCTTCACAAGCTTTGCAATATGTACTCTTTATATAGCAGTCTAGGTAGTAGGGACAAAACATAGTGGAATATTTGCAGGAAAACATGTTTAAACAATCTTTGTTTCAATCACTTTTCCATTACACAATACCAATTATAAACAGTCCATTCATCCTTTGTTGTCAACACACTAATCCTTTTCAAAATGTACATTGACCATTCACTGGACAATGGATTGTGTGTACTTGTATTGGTATATTCATAACAAAAGGATATTGAGAAAGATAAAATGTGATTTTATAGACAGTATATGGATTTATTTTACTATATCTTATCCCTACTACCTAGAAATCCCGATATAATGTATGTGATTTTCACAGAATATACATGAACCTTAAAACATATTTATTAATAATTTCTTAAAATAGGTTTCAAGCAAAGATGAATACTGTACTGTAGCTCATACCACACATGCCTCCTTGACATACATGCATTACAAACGATAAATAAGAAATTCAAGACAAAATACTCTTCATATAGAACTGTAGGTCTATGTAAATAATGCGGTTGGGGGATTTTTTCTAAACGTAAACATAAAATTTGACGCAATCCTGTCGAATTCGAGAAACATATAGTCAAACATAACAGTTGTTTTTTTCACTTCCATTAGCTAATCAATATAAACAGCATTGGTACAGTTTCGGCGAATTAAGTAGCCTGTTGTTATGTTGGTAACACGCAAGTTGCGTCTATCACACGTTTATTTGTTATTGAAACAGACTTTACTAAAGGGAAACTACTTTGTTATTAGGTTGGGGGCAAAAGCCATGTATGTGGTCGGAGAAATGAGGATAGAGAGAAGAGAAAAGACAGTGGTAAAAATTTAAGTAAACAAACTTAAATGATCACACGTCGCCTGCACATTTATTGAGTGGTAACCCTTTCTGTTTCCATTCGCTTTCTCCTTCATGTTCTTGACGAAGTTGAGTCTTGTTCTCTGTTATTGCGATTTTTTTTTTATTTACAGTTAATATTTATCCGCAATCAGTATCAAATGAGGAGAAAACTATTTTTCCCTCCACTCTCACACCCAGCCACCCTCCCCACCCCACCCCCATCAACAAACACACTCTTCGCTCACTATATGCAAAAGTGAGTCAGCTGCTATACACAATTCATAGAATAATCTAATGTTATCAAATAAGAATACTACTTATAGATATGTTGTAGAGAAAGAAAAAGGACCTGTCATTAACGAAGCAATGGACGTCCGTATCTGATAATTTAACTGTCCGTTATAGCTGAAAATACCACGTTTGTTTTAGATCAAATGAGTTTAGTGCACCATAGAACCGGTTTAAACCCCCAGTGGCCTACTTTGCCACTGACCATTCCAAGGCGGTAGCCCTATTGTCAACACTTTTGTGTTTGCGATGTCGTTTGCATTTAATTTTACTTTTGCCTTGTCTGTCTGTTTGCGAGTTTGTTTCTGTGTTTTGTTTTTTGACTGTCCTCCTTGAATGCTACTTTCCCTGTCCGATCTTTTTATATCTCTTTAACTAGGCTTCGTTTACAATCTCACAAATGTGAAGCGTTTAAATAATTATGATATACACCTTAGATGTTGAATGATAATTATATTACGATTGCTCGGACATTACAGTTCCAAGTACAATGCAGTCTATTTCCAATACGCATTATATCGGTACTATATCAAATAACCTTGCTCGGCTAATCTTATCTGTCTTATGTTGCCATTGCACCATTGATTTTTCCTTCTTCGTTTTATATAGGCCGAATATGTCAAGAGACAAATAATGTGCATTTTCTCCGTAGAACATTTTAAAACGCATACCAATCAAACGATCGAACGTCCATCAATATCAAAATGCAATAAAAACAGGGTTCATGTATTATGTAAGTAAAAGCAAATCTATTTTGACACGTCACATATAGATTAGCCCCATTTCTACTTTCGCTGTATTGTTTATGTCAATTATAATTAAATATCTCAAACTAACACTTATACATGTTCCCAATACATCATTCGGATGAATTATAAGTAACAATAACAAAACGCAATCAGAAGTGTACATTTTGTATCACTAGTAAGGCAGGGAAACGTTTTTTATAAGGCACTATTTGACTAAACACCACGGAATCACAAATGCATTTGTGTATATACGCCTTATGTAATATATTGAGGTATTGCAGTCGCCTCTAGTGTAGTGAGTAAATCAATCTTATCACATCCAAAAATACAAACGAAGCAAGCGTCGCAAATGCTCTAGACTAATAATTGAGGTATTGCGTACAGTAAATAGGTCTTAGCCTGTTACACTGCGCATGTCCGTTTTTCAAACAGAACAAGAGTCAATTTTAATTGTCGGCTGTGGAGCAGTCAAATAGGTCTGGTAATGAAACATGTTGAAAAGTCTGAGTGGTGCGCTGAAACTATGTATCCGTTTAATGAGCGATAGCAATGACACCGTAGGTCCGCACTGCAACATATATCGAAATATTAGCATATTTGAAATGTCAGTGACACAAGGAGTGGTGAAGACAGGGTTGCCGACTTGGAACGGTCAGTAGGCAAAAAGTCCTACAGGTTAGCTTAAATCGATTTTATGTGTACACAACATCGTTATTATACTATCTTCAACGGCCAAACCGACAAAACAGTGTAAATAAAAGTACGTCCCATCTAATGGAAATCCCTAAGAATAAAGATCATATCCAAAGAAATCAACAAACAATACAACTGTTGTTGTAAAGATATATAAAAACATAATTAGAACAAGAAAGGTCACAGTAAGTGACAAATGCCCCCGAAGTGACCTGTAAGTGTGACCTTGACCTTGGAGCAATATGAAACCAACAGATATATTTAATAATAATTTAAAAATAAAACTATATATTAAAAATAATAATCTATATATATTTAAAAAATATATATATTAAAAAAAAAAATTCAAACCAAAAAAAAAAATTCAAAAAAAAAATTCAAAAAGAAATCACAAAAATAGTAGGAAATAAATGAAAAAAAACAATTTATGAAAAAATAAAAATAAAAATAATTAAAACAAGTTATTTGAAAATCCATCCAGGAATGCCAGATATATATATATATATTCTCACACAATTTGACATTTGACCTCTAAGTGTGACCTTAACCTTGGGGCCAGAGGCTGGATTTGTGCTCGACACATCGTCTTATTGTGGTGAGCACTTGTGCCAAGTAATTTGAAAATCCGTCCAGGAATGCCAGAGTTATTGAACGGACACTATTTGACCTTTGACCTATGTGTGACCTTGACCATGAATCCACGGACCTCGATTTTATGCGCAACACATCATGTTGCTGTGGTGAGCACGTGTGCCTAGTTAATTCATATTGACCAGACATGATTTGATCTTTGACCTCTAAGTGTGACCTTGACTTTGGAGCGACGGACCAGGATTTTCTGCGCGACATGTCGTCTGGTTGTGCTGAACACTTGTGCCAAGTTATTTGAATATCCGTCCAGGAATGCCAGAGTTACTGACTGGACACAATTTGACCTTTGACCTATAAATGACCTTGGAGCCACGGACCTGGGTTTTGTACACGACACGTCGTCTAGTTGTGGTGAGCAATTGTGCCAAGTTATTTGAAAATCTGTCCATGAATGTCAGAGTTATTAACCGGACTCGAAAGCACTATGTTTTGGCATTTCAGCTCTAAGTGTGACCTTGACCTTGGAGCCAAGGACCTGACTTTTGAGCAATTGCGCGAAGTTATTTGAAAATCCGTCCATTATTGTCAGAGTTATGAAGCGGACACGATTGTACATACGAACGGGGACGAACGTGAACGAACTGGGACGAACAGGGACGAACAGGGACGAACGGACAGACAGTGCGACTACTATATGCCACCTTTCGGGGGCATAACAATTACAGGATGTCTCCAGAATTGTACTGAACATCAACAGCAGCTGCAGCCAGTGCGAAAACCAATCTAGGACAGTACCACAAAAACCTTGGGACGAAGGTTCATGCACCTACCTCTATTTGAGTCCCAAAAGGTTGTCCAGTCATAGAACAAGGGAAAAGTGAAGCGTAGTGACTGACGGTAGAGGGTTCAATCACTAAACATGAATTGTGTTGCAGTACTAATGGGTCGTATCCTTTTCTGACGAATTTACAGATTAATTTTGTAAAGTGGTCAGAAAACCCGTCAGGTCCCTTTAACTTCCGCTGTTTATAGACCACATATACATAAAATAAACGTTGTGATATTCCTAGTATCAGAAAAGATTTTAGGTTGGTGTTGTACTTCTACATACTCTAGCAAAACGAATGAAATGGGAGATATTCACCACGTATGATGTAGCACGAGGTACATCCCCATCCAAGTGTGGACAGTTTACGATGTGAAAGTTAAAGTCATCTCTCTTATCATATATTTTAGTATGTATGAAATTATTAGAAATAGCGAGATGAAGGTCGAAGAATTCTACTGTAGTATCCGAACTGCTTACTTTATTCAACGTGAGCTCTGGTTGATAAATATTAGTGACCATTTGAGCAAACGATTATCAATATTGAGTATGTCATCTAGATACCGAGATGTATTATTACACGCATTAATAATGACACTCTGGTTCCATATTTGGTGATCTTTTTTCATATTGCAGTTTAGTAATAAGCTCTTTCACAATGTTGTACAAGACAATCCTTGGTGTCTGTGATGAGGCAATCTACCATCGCTTTGATACCTATCATCAGTTGTCTGACATTTATAAAATCGATTTGACCTGCAAATTATTCTAATTTATCAGATAACTCTGAATTTATTACCCACACATTTCCCTAGTTGTTAACTCATGTCAACCTAAAGGCTTTTCGTAGGGGTTTTGACGTCCGAATTAAAATTGACAAATAATAACATTTTCTATTCCAGAGGACCAAAACATTAAGAATGAGCTGAAAATGACCCCTTATTTACAAAAGGAAAGCATGCTATAGAGTAATATGTGCTGTTCTAGGTTACGTACCAGAGTTAAGGTGAACATTAGACCTGAACAACAGGGTTTTTTATCAATATATTGACTTATATTATATTCGTACGTTTTTAACTTGAACAAAATGATTTTCTAGAGAGAAAAAAAAGCCCGATGATGTACCACCTTTTAAACGTATTTTCAAAATTAGTCTGATCACATTTTTTATTCATAAATAATATTTATCACACACTCCCAGAAGAGTAACCATTGGTATTGGTTAAAATCAATTACACTTATCACAATGGGTATTTTTAAAAAATAAAGAAATAAAAAAATAAAAAAAATTCCAACTCAAGTTCTTTTATAAAAGGAGGAGTTAATTCTGAATTTAGTGTTTTTCGCTAAAAAAAATAACTTACCCTCCCAAAAATATAAAATAGGACAAACCATGGTTTTCTTTATTAATAAATGAATAGTTATGTGATAAAACTATTTATTTAAAAGAAAAAAATATGCCCCTTGATTTTTTTATAAAATAATGTTGTTTTTTACTTTTTAAGTAAAAATTGAACGTTTTTACAATTGTTTTAATTATTTTTTATTAAAGTTATGCCTTTGAAAAATACACATGTTAAAGCAAAGCATACAAAGTAAAATTGATATTTTTAAATATATATATATATATATATATATATTTATACATTCCAATTCCAGCGATTTTTGTTCAATTTTGATTGAAGGCCTATTCGTTTACTTTGTTAAGTATGTAGCTACTTCATTTTTCATCTGATATTTACTAAACTTGTTCATAATGTTAATATCAAAAAAGCTCAGACATGTTTGAAAACCAGCATTATGACTAGAAACAGCATAGGGCCCTTGACCTGTTTACATATGTTTGTGTTAACACTTTAGCTCTTTCACCTGTTCATCCTCTCTTTGCCAAGCTTGTTCGATAAAGTCTCTGGCAAGTTTAAAGACCAGCAATATCTGACACACACACACACTGTGCACCACCAACATTTTTTATTTATTTTATGAAGTTACCCCAGTACTAGAAAGCGTAGACAAATGCAAAACTCATTATGTCGGACTTAAAACAGCAGAGATATGGTTCTTGAATTATGTATTAGGTTGTTGTTGTTTTTTATTTCATCTGATCTTTACCAACATTTGCCAGAGTGTTAATATTGATGAAAGCTAACACGTCGAATATGAGTAGAAACAGCAGAAAAGTTTGAAAAACACGATTTTTAGAGTGTGAAAGCTTTGTTTCTCACTTGATTTCCACTGTGTCAGAAGATATTCATCAATGAGATAACATCATTAAAACAAACTAAGAGACGCCATACAGCCTTAAACCATTAGAGTCATACAGGCCGTCTTGGACCTATTGTTTAAATCTTAACTTGTCTTAGCGACGAGTGAAATATCGAGAATCTATATTCAACGAATTTGACATGTTTCATATAAAACCAACACGATTTTACAATTATTTTTATATTGCATAGTTGTAGGGGTTATTCACTAAACTAATTAGGGCTTACCATTATACAGTGTATAAATTGTATAAATATTGAAGTTTTGTGGTATCCTGTGACGCCAAAAGGAAACTCTTCTATTTGCGTTTAACGCCTGTATTTACGCTCCTATTTGAATACAATTTTAACAGATTGTAGAGCTCACGACCTAATCGCATATTAATATAATTCGGCTTCATGTAGTCAGTACATGATGACACCAGAGACATCAGAAGCTTCACACTTAAAAACTCCTGAGAAATACAGTTATTATGGGAACATTTTAAATCTTTGAACAAAATATGCTGTTATCACCGTCTATTGATCCTGCAAAATTAATTAGATTAGTGACGGCCGTCGTCAAATATGGCGACAAAACTGGTTTGATCGTATATAGACTGAAAAAGAAAAGTATTAATATATTTCAAGATATTTACAAGCTAGCACCATCCAATTTTCAATATACATATATATGTAATCTTTTTGACCTTAACACAGTCTGAGAAAATTAGGTCATAAGGTCCAAGCTCAAGGTTATAGGTAAGCGATGGGTTAAAAACACGTTTTATCAAGAACATACACTTTTTCATTAGTTTTACCTTAAACAAATCATTTGGAAAGAAATAGTTAGAAAGGGTAAGAAAAAAGGATAATAGTTAAAAATGATGGTCCGCCATTTTTAAAAGAAAATCGCTAACAGATCGGGTATTCAATTTAGTTGATTTCTCGCACAGTAACAGTCATACTGCTTTAAAACTTCATATACACTAACATCTACATGACAGAACTATACTGTTGTTTTAAAAGAAAGTCAGTGATAATGGCCTTGACCTACCCTCACACTTTGTTGATATTTTGTATGTGAAATAGGGACATCCGTGTCACATGGACACATTTTACAGTTTTTCTTAAACATTTTATTCAGTCATTAACAGAAAGTATGGATAAATTAAAAAACTAGTCATTTGAGACTAGAAACAGCAGGGTTGTGGATTATATATATCTAATATGTTTCTAATTTCATCAACGTGTTAATATCTACAAAATCTTGAACATGTGGAATAACCAGTCACATTTGAGCATAAACAGCATAAGTAATTGTGGCTCTTGATTGATTGAAAAAGGTTATGTTATCTTTCTCACACCCGTCCTGACCAAACTCTCAGTCCCCTCTAAAAATGTTTGGGCATGGACGCTTTGTTTTCCACTCGGTTTACACAAACAATTGTCAAAGACTTTTATCATTAAGCCGTTAAAGCAGCAGAAAACACAGCAGTAAGTGAAAGGTATCTATATTAAGCAAAACAAACTGTTGACATATATCTATCATCAATTTGACAAAGGAACAATAGCATAGACCTGCAATTACATGCTCATCTACATTTGTACACTCTTGGTGTAAAATAACTTAAAGGGTAGTATATACCATTTTTAGACTCCTCGTGTAAACTATTATAACGGGTAGTATATTCATTAACCAACATTCATGCATTTGCACACTCCAAGTGTAAAAAGTGACAATTTGTTTTACCGATTTGTAATAATTGCAACAACAAAAAGTGGTGTAAAATGCCAAGTAAGTTTGACATGCAAATAACCAGACAATAGCACCACGCTACGCACACTAAAAATTAATATGATTCACTTTAATTCTTGGCCAGTTGTCGACCCCCACTGTAGAAAGAGCATATTTCTCTAAACGGTGAATAAAAAGAATGTATGTTCTTTGTTTTTGTTATCTGTTGTTGTAGTTTTTAATTGAATTAAAAGCCCTAATAAAGTGTTTAAAATGAGCCCTGTTCCCTTAGCGTTGTGACATCTGTTCATTTAGCCACACATTTGCGATCCAAGTTGGCTGCTACACTCGCAGACTGCGTCTTTGCCTTGCACATTCTGATCCTGGTTGACTTCTCTAAACCATGTTCAGCTTCACACAATTAAACATTTTCCCACAAACTCTGGAGATACCACGAAATCCCGCAGTAAACTGAGTGACTTTAGATAATGACTGTATTTTCGGCAAACTGTTTACTGAAATGAAAAACACCTTGCAAATTTATATTTTATGCACAAGTTCTGTGCATAATATATTCCCCAAATATACTCCCTTAAAAACCAATTATAATCTTCATTGTTTTAATAAAGCACATTTTACCTATTGGCCAGAGCCAAAATAATGGTTATTTTATTTTATTTTTTTATTTTTATTTTTTATTTGGTTTAATTTTTAAAAAATGGTGTACGCCCACTATTTTGGGCATGAGATTAATAAATTTTCCTTTAATACAATATTGTAATATTGTAGATTTGTGTTCGATACGGAAATGAAAAAGTAAGTAAGTAAAGTAAGTAAGTAAATAAATAAAAAAATAAATAAAAATAAAATAAATAAATAAGACGAAATCAACACTTTCATTCAAATGCAATAGCGCATACAGTGTCATACGTATGTTAGGCTATGACAGAAAAATCGATTTAAACAACTCCATTTCAAAACTGTTATTATGCACTTAAATACCTGTCGTATATTATTTAACATAATGTTACATATAAATATAAATTTTCTGTCTAAATTTAGTTCACCGCCTTGGCAAACGTCATGTCCCATCCTGCATGAATCCAATCACTACCCAGAGTTGTCGTTCCTGTTGCATTATAATTAATGACCTCTGGTTGAGATTGGCATGACTCATCATAGTTCGGCCGCTTTATCCACGATAAATTACACACATATAGCAGTTTACAAAATACAGATCAACGTGATTTTATTCGCTCTTATATTGTTTTAGTTATTGCACATATTAAGGTAGTAATGAATAGTTTCTTTGAGTTTTTTCACTTTGATAACGCAATCTTATAATTACACATGGTAGCAATGAACAGTTTATCTGTGTTGTAATGCATGTGAGTAATTGTATTTCTGTGCTGATGTGTCCTTTAGCACATCGTGCTACAAAGGTGAATATGCAATCAATTTGTAAGGCATGTCAAGGATTCGCCCACCTTGATTCAAAATGTTTGGTAGCACAGATTGGGAAGAAAGTGTCTGGTAAAACAAACGGTCATGGCGTGTTTACGTCTCCGTGACAACTCTTTTTTTGAATATTGTTTTAACACCCGTGACTTGGTATGTTATTATGTGAAACTTTGTTCCCAGTTCCTACCCAGAAATAATGCTATTTTCTCTCGGCAGTTATTTTACGCTTGCGTAAAACCTTGCTTGTTTACTCTTTATTTGAATAATTAAAATAAAATATATCTTATCTAAATAATGATGGTTTTAAAACTATTCGAAATGCCCATTGACAGACATCGTAATCTTTGGAGTATATTTCTATCTGTCAACATCGTAGCAAAATACGGCCGTTGCGAACATACGCAGGGTATACCGACAAGTTACATATGGATAGTAACAAACATTCAACAATAATATTTGATGCGTATTATCAACAATTGGTTTCGAAATACCCTGATTTTTAGAACACAAAGACAGGCCGTTAATGCCAAAAAATGTCTGTCATTGAAAAGAGTGTTATGCGTTAAAAGTATACGTTCATAATAACCGCAATGCCCTCAAGATTGCACCCACGACTCCCCCCCCCCACTCCTACCCCCCCCCCTACAACCCCCTACCCCCCCCCCCCACCGACAACCCCCTACCCCCCCCACCCCCCCACCGACAACCCCCCCATCCACTGACACTGACATCCACTGACATTAGTATTTGTTCCCTAGTAGTACTGATCCCATTATATTCAAAAACAACTCATGGACGCCATACAGCCTTAAACCAGTAGAGCGATACAGGCCCTTTTGAGACTCTTGTTTGTCTTTGTCACACATTTCTTGTTAAGATCTAGAGACGTAATAAACCTACATCTTAGATCTCTGCCAGAGCTGTTGATTTTCACCAAATTATGTCCCTTTTATGTCTTTGTTACGCATCCTTGTTTGCAAAAGTGTTAATGAAAGGGAACGTAACGTTATGTATATAATTTATGTTGAGTGTGAAATTTATTTCCCCTTTCGTCACAATTTCTTCATAAAATCAGACTGACTCTTATTGGTAGTGAAATCAAGCTATCCAAATAAAGAACACAACAGGACCACGATCTATCTGGCGAGTATTGCATGTTTCTAAATTCCTTGTTTGGAGTAGTATCTTTGACTGTATTAAATTGTGCGGACATTTCAGCTAAATACGTTAGAGCTCGAAAGCGAGAGGGTTCTGCTGACTATAGCAGAAAGAAATTAGGACAGCTTCTACAGAGTAATCATTTCTTCTAAAATTTCTTTCCATTAAGTGGTCCCGCCTTAATTCCATTAAGCAGTGGGAAAGATTATTATAAGCAGGATTTCTTAACGGATATATCAACAATAAAACAGGTTTAAAAAAAAAATTACTGAAGAAAATGCAATAATCTGTTTACAATTACCTATTACGTGTTTTACTTTTACAAAATTTGGAAACATTTGAAGCCGAAATTAAGGTGTTATTTCATATCCCAGTCAACTCCATTTTTGCTTCTTGGAGAAGGGTTTGGATGGGGTATGAAATTAATACTCGGACCACGTAATGTAGTAATACAGCGTGTTACTCGAGTAGTCTTGTAAATCAAAATCAAATAGTCAAATGTGCTATTCATAATTTTGATAGAGCGTCATCAAAAGAACTGACCAATCAGTGACCAGAAATAAAGACATACCAATACATTCTGGTAGGTGATGAACTCGGTCTTTATCCTTGATCTTCAACCAAGTTTACTGTTAAAATTAAGGTATTTACAGTATGATTGATTTAAAACCCTGCATAGTTCACGCACATTCATGCAAAGTTATTCAATATATGTATTTTTCAAAATTAAAATCTGGAAAAGTATCGTCTTTTTACTCTACCAAAGATTTTTATTTTACTATAGAACCTAAGGATAAAAACCGAGTAACACAAATGGAATCACCTACTGAAAAAAAGATTATGAATACTAATTGATGCTTTCAATGCTCCAAGAATAGAATAGTCCGAATTATATGTTACTGTCGAGCTCGCTTGTGAAGAGCTCGACTTAGGGATTACTATTGTCTTCTAAGATAGGAATATTGCACAATATGCATCGAGCCCACTTGCGGAGAGTTCGACTTAGGGATCACTTTTGCTTTTGGTGTAGGTCATTAGCGTAGCAACTATTAAGCCACATAGGACCGGGCATATACATCAATTTGAAAACAAATATGAAAAGTTCAAAAATGCAATACAAACTGAAGCGATATGGGGTTTGGGGTGGGGGAGGGGGTGGGTGGGGAGGGGGTGGGTTCAGGGTCAAAATGTGTTTCATATTTTTTATTTTACAATGTAGGTAATTCAACTTTGTCAAACGTTATTCTCAAATTTGTCAACAAAAAAATCTTCAAATACCACACAAGACATTTACATCGATAACTTTGTTAAAGATAAATAATTTGAGGTGAATAGTAGTATTTTAAAATGGACAGATACCAGATGCCTTGTACCCGACGATTCGGTAGAAAGTTCGGACTTTGTCATGTTTATCACATTATCAGACATTCATGGCGGTTTCAGCTGTATTTTTCAACAAAAATAGTTCACTGTCGTGTAGCCTGTACGGCTATTGTACCGCTAGCCGATTTTATTATTTCCAAGATGGCGGACACGTCAACATCCGAAAAGTAAGTACCTTGCCTTTTTACTCGTTACTGACTTAATTCGGCGTGACATGCATATATATTTATAATGATAATTAGAAAAATGATTCGTTTACACACGGCTGCATAGTTACAATTAATTTACTACAGTTTGAAAAGTCATCGCTGAAGCAAGTCAATTTTTATCGATCTGCAATCGAAGCTAGGAGTCCCATCTGTTTTGAACCATAACTGGCTTGTTTCTTCACGGGTCGACGCGAAGTTACTTACCTTGTGATGATATCTAAATGACCAGGTAACTCATTTCTTGCAAACTATACAATAAATAAGCAAAACTCTGATTCGAAAAATATTTGGCTGTACGGTACTTTACCATCCCGAATTTGCTACTGCACGGTGCGTTCAGAACTAAATACTGTACGGTGCATTACAGATATTTGTCAAAATTACTGTACGGTGCGTATAATTGAGAAGTTTTGATGTGTTTTAGCTGTAGATCATTTATATATATTTCTTGTTCTTTTAAATAAGAAAAGTTGTTTTGTTTTTAGTTTCGGAGTTTTAAACTTTGCAAGTTATAGCAAGACAAATAGTTATATAGTTTAATCTTTTGCTAATTTTAGATTTTAAGTTTGCTAATTTCAGCTTTTATGTTTTGTATCTTGTTATTTTGCTGTAAAAGTTACTTCCCTTTGTTTAAGTTTAAGTCATGTGCATTGAGTTCCAAATAGCTTTTACCGTGGAAATATATGAAATTGCTGTTTAAACGTAGCAAATCGCATTCATTTGTAGCTTGTTATCCGCCAATTGAACTAGTGTGGTTGAACACCGATATTTAATTAAATAAAATGTCCTTAGCAAACTAAATCTGGGTGAGTGATCAAAATGGTTAAATGAACCACACGGAGGTCAAACATTACATATCTAGGTTGTCTAGGTAAAGTTTTCGTACTGTACTAATTATCAAATAAAATGAAGCAACAAAAAGCAGACTTTAATGAAGGTATTCTAAAATGGAATTTGATAGTTTTGTATAATCGGCGCCAATTGACAGGCGGGCAAAAAGCTTAATTTTGGGAACTTGGGCGGATTAATAGGAAAATAAGACAGAATTCGATTCCTTTTACAACACAGTTAGTATTAAAGAGCACATCGAAGGGAGCTTGATAGGAAAAAGTTTACGTCCTTTTATGTACCCATATATAGGTATAAAACCACAAATTATTTTCCTCATTGACACCAATGTTTAAATGTCACATATTAATGATTTGCCTCAACTCAAGTATGGATAATGTAGCAGTGTCATATAGAAAACTAATTTTCCGATTGAACAATCACCAGAAAATGTGGGGTCAAAAGAGATGTAAGAAGATTCTTTTTTGTTTCTAAACAGGTCAAGGGTGCAGCTATTTTCATTAATAGTTGCTTACAAACTGGATGCATAGATTCAAAATTTCGAAAATGTAACCTATAAGCAAATTAGAAACACAAACCTATTACTTAATTCCATTCTATGTCAGTTGGATCCGATGATTTTTACCTCTAGCGCTTTCTTAAAGTTTATTGTTGATTCGACTTGAGATACAGTTAGACATGACATGCTTTAGAAGGGCAGTAGTTTTGAAGTTTGAAGTAACTTAATACCATTACATTTAATATACATCCGATAGAATTATTACACGCACGTTTCGCGTACGATGTCGATACAAATCTAAGATGTCGATCAAGCAAACCAACGATACAGTGAGAAGAGAAAGTTGCGTAAGAATATGTCCGCATGCTGACAATAAAACTAATTGAAAAGAATTGTAACGTAATTTTGACAAATATTTGTAATGCACCGTACTGATTTTGGTTCCTAACGCATCATGCGTCCAATAGTAGCAAATTTGTGTAGGTAACGCACCGTCGTGTAGGTAACGCACCATACAGCCTAATATATTTCGAATCAGATTTTTTCTTATTTATTGCATAGTTTAAAAGAAATGAGTTATCAGGTCATTTAGATGAGACCCAAGAAACAATAGCCTAGAAAGCCACACAGAAAGTACTCAATGACTTGACAGAAGCAAGAGCAACAAGAGAATAATCAATTGAGGGCACAAGACAAGATTGCAGACAAACATCAAACGTCATCGTCCTTTTGGGCTTTAGGTAGACGTCATCATAGGGTCAACAACCTGTGTAAGCAGTAACTAGAAGTAATTAGGCAGTCACTAGAGATAATTAGGCAGTCACTAGAGGTAATTAGGCAGTAATTAGCTACATAATTATGCAGTCAGTAGAGGTAATTATGCAATTCTAGCTAGGTAATTAGGCAGTAACTAGAGATAATTAGGCAGTTCAATTCAATTCAATTCACATTCTTTATTCGGCACAAACAGAGCATGTTCTGTGTTTAATGGACTTGAACTGCTGAATCTGTGCTAATGTCGTTAACCTTTACATTTGTCAAGTTTTGTTAATTTCGTTTTCTAAGTTTTTAAACTGTGATTTTGTTTATATTATTCGGTATATTTCCATGAAATTTTGAGTGAACATCAAACAAAGATATAATTAAAAGAACATCGTGCTACAATTGTTAGTTCTTTCTTACTGTCTCAGACTTTGCAGGAAAACAAAGTGGATACATTTTATTTTTGCTGAGTATAGTATAAATATTTTATATAGCACTGAGACAAAATGCTATATTTTCCGTCGTTAAGACGATAGGGGATTCATTGTTCATCCGATCTTTACCAAACCTTATAAGATTGTTAATATTAATGAAAGCTCTGACAATTTCGAATACCATTCATATCGGACCAGTAACAGCGGAGTTATGGCCCTTGATTTAGTTAAAAATGCTATATTTTGCCTCGTTAACACAATAGGGGCTTCATTGTTCATTTGATCTTTACTAAACTTTATCAGATTGTTAATATCAATGAAAGCTCGATCGAGTTTGAAAACCATTTATATCGGACCAGTAACAACGGAGTTATAGCCCTTGATTTAATTCAAAATGTTATATTTTGCCTCGTTAAGACGATAGGGGCTTCATTGTTCATCCGATCTTTACCAGACCTTATCAGATTGTTAATATCAATGAAAGCTCGGACAAGTTCGAAAACCATTTATATCGGATCAGTAACAGCAGAGTTATGGCCCTTGATTTAGTTAAAAATGCTATATTTTGCCTCGTTAACACAATAGGGGCTTCATTGTTCATTTGATCTTTACTAAACTTTATCAGATTGTTAATATCAATGAAAGCTCAATCGAGTTTGAAAACCATTTATATCGGACCAGTAACAACGGAGTTATAGCCCTTGATTTAATTCAAAATGTTATATTTTGCCTCGTTAAGACGATAGGGGCTTCATTGTTCATCCGATCTTTACCAGACCTTATCAGATTGTTAATATCAATGAAAGCTCGGACAAGTTCGAAAACCATTCATATCGGATCAGTAACATCAGAGTTATGGCCCTTGATTTAGTTAAAAATGCTATATTTTGCCTCGTTAACACAATAGGGGCTTGATTGTTCATCGGATATTTACTAAACTTTATCAGATTGTTAATATCAATAAAAGCTCGGACGAATTTGAAAACCATTCATATCGGACCAGCAACAGCGGAGTTATGGCCCTTGATTTAGTTAAAAATGCTATGTTTTGCCTCGTTAAGACGATAGGGCCTTCATTTTTCATCCTATCTTTACCAAACTTTACCACATTGTTAATATTAATGAAAGCTCGGACAAGTTTGAAAACCATTCATATCGGATCAGTAACAGCAGAGTTATGGCCCTTGATTTAGTTAAAAATGCTATATTTTGCCTCGTTAACACAATAGGGGCTTCATTGTTCATTTGATCTTTACTAAACTTTATCAGATTGTTAATATCAATGAAAGCTCGATCGAGTTTGAAAACCATTTATATCGGACCAGTAACAACGGAGTTATAGCCCTTGATTTAATTCAAAATGTTATATTTTGCCTCGTTAAGACGATAGGGGCTTCATTGTTCATCCGATCTTTACCAGACCTTATCAGATTGTAAATATCAATGAAAGCTCGGACAAGTTCGAAAACCATTCATATCGGATCAGTAACAGCAGAGTTATGGCCCTTGATTTAGTTAAAAATGCTATATTTTGCCTCGTTAAGACGATAGGGCCTTCATTTTTCATCCTATATTTACCAAACTTTACCACGTTGTTAATATTAATGAAAGCTCGACAAACCAGCCAGATCGGATCAGTTATAGCAGAGTTATGGTCCTTGATTTAGTTAAAATGCTATATTGCTATATTTTGCCTCGTTAAGACGATAGGGCCTTTATTGTTCTTCCGATCTTTACCAAGCTTTATCAGATTGTTAATATCAATGAAAGCTCGGACAAAATTTGAAAATCAGCCATATCGGACTAGTAATAGCAGAGTTATGGCCCTTGATTTAGTTAACAATGCTATATTTGCCTTCGTTAAGACGATAGGGGCTTCATTGTTCATCCGATCTTTTCCAAACCTTATCGGATTGTTAATATCAATGAAAGGTCGGACAAGTTCGAAAACCATTTATATCGGACCAGTAACAGCAGAGTTATGGCCCTTGATTTAGTTAAAATGCTATATTTTGCCTCGTTAACTCAATAGGGCCTTCATTGTTCATCCGATATTTCCTAGTAACAGCGTAGTTATGGCCCTTGATTTAGTTAAAAATGCTATATTTTACCTCGTTAAGACGATAGGGCCTTCATTTTTCATCCTATCTTTACCAAACTTTACCACATTGTTAATATTAATGACAGCTCGGACAAACCAGCCAGATCGGATCAGTAATAGCGGAGTTATGGTCCTTGATTTAGTTAAAATGCTATATTGCTATATTTTGCCTTATTAAGACGATAGGGCCTTCATTGTTCTTCCGATCTTTACCAAGCTTTATAAGATTGTTAATATCAATGAAAGCTCGGACAAGTTCGAAAACCATTTATATCGAACCAGTAACAGCGGAGTTATGGCCCTTGATTTAGTTCAAAATGCTTTATTTTGCCTCGTTAAGACGATAGGGCCTTCATTTTGCATCTGATCTTTGCCAAACTTTACCAGATTTTATGACTTTCTTTTTTTTGTCTTTTTTTTGTTTAATTCATTGATTGATTTTTTTGATTTTTTGATTTTTATTGTTTATTTTATTTTTTTAATTATTACTCTTTTATTTCATTTTTTTTTTGTTCTAAAAAGACTTTCATTTTTATTTTTTTTGGACTTTTTGGTTTTTGATTATTTTTTTTAAAATTTTGATTTTTTAAATTATTTTTATAGCTCTATGTTGGACCAGTCGGAACAGTAACAGAAGAGTTACGACTCTTGATTTAGTTAAAAATGCTATATTTTGCCTCGTTAATACAATACGGTAGGGCCTTCGTTTTTCATCTGATCTTTACCGAACTTTACCAGATTATTTAGTTATGGCCCTTGATTTAGTTAAAAAGCTGTATTTTGCCCAAACTTTCAAACAAACGTAAATGGCAGTCACTCGCTTCATTGATGTTATAAGAGCCATGTTAGGCAGTAGAGCGTCCACAGGCCCGCTTGGGCCTCTTGTTACTGTCTTCAATTAAGAACAATCACCTACCTACCTACCAACTTATAAAATAGTGTGTCGAGGAACAGCAAACAAATGTATTTTTAAGGATGGCCTTATTGGCGTGGTTGTGAAATATTAAAGTGTGAACAAGTGTGGGGGGTGGTCTAGGTGGGAGTGGGGGGAGGGGTTGCGGGGGTCATGCTTTTTAAAAAATAAATAGTATTCGTGGATTGCATTCTCACTAGTATCAAGGGATCAACTGGCTTGTTCATTTAAAGGTGAAAGAATGATCAAAATCGAGAGATAAACAACAAGAGCTGTCAGAGGACAGCTCAGTTCGACTATTCGAATTTTCAGAGAAAACGAAATGATACACCCGGCATACAATCAGAAAAGAAAGTGAAAACAAAGGGGCGCGAATTTTATAAGTTGAACATTTGAAAAAAATATGTTAAAAATATATGTAAATGCATTTGACCTTTGACTCTTTACGATCATCGTCCCATTTATTATAAAGTATGCAAGTTTGATGATCATGAAAATGATAGAATAAAAAAAGTTATTTACATGTTAAGAAATGCGGACGTAAACATTAACCTGATGTTAAGAGCCTATCAACACATACATGCAATTTGTGACCATGAACTTTGACCTATAGACCCTATAAGATCCTTCGAACAGTCGAACTAAACATATCAAATTATTTGTAAAGTTTGACCCAAGAGCTAGGTCCACAAAGGTGGGAAGATAGTTAGCTGATTAGATGGTTGTATCCGTCTGTTAATGTCCAGTAAGTGTGTATATGGTTATAGGGTAGGGAACTTAACAGTTTCCAACTTATGACCCATAGGCTATGTCCCCGGGGTTGGGGAAGGTGATCGGGATTTATGCTGGTTGGATGGTTGTATCCATCTGTTCATGCCCAGTAAGTGTATATATGGATATAGGGTGGGATCTCAATGGTTTCCAAGTTATGACCGAGGGGGTATGTACCCAGGGGTGGGGATGGATCCCGGGTTCTATGCTGGCTGTGTGGTTTTATCCGTCAGTTCATGCCCAGTAAGTGTATATATGATTATAGGGTGGGGATGTCAACGGTTTGCAAGTCATGACCGAGGGGCTATGTCCCCAATGGTGGGAATGGAGGCCGCGGTCTTTGCTGGCTGGGTGATTATATCCGTCTGTTCATGCCCATAAGTGTATTTATGGTTATGTGGTGGTGATCTCAATTAATTCCAAGTTTTCCAACCCGAGGGGTTATATCCCCATGGGTGGGTAAGCAACCGGGTATCTATGCTGGTTGGATGGTTGTATCTGTCTGTTCATGCCCAGTAAATGTATATATGGTTATAGGGTGGGATCTAAACGGTTACTAAATTATGACACAGGATCCCACACCTTCATGTTTCACCTCCTGGGGCGGGTCCAATTCTGACCCCAGGATCACCATTTGAACAAACATGGTAGCGGACTACTAGACGATGCTATATACAAAATATCTAAGCTGTAGCCGTTTTTGTTTCGGAGAAGAAGATTTTGAAGTGTTTTTCCTATATACTTCTATGTAAAAATGATTATTTTGTCAAAATGAATGGAAGAGTTATGGGGATTGTTGGATAAGATACAGAATTTGATGTGAAACATTAATATAAAATTTTAATGCAATAACTTGAGTAGTTTTGAAGTTATAAATCTATTACACAAAAACTGTAAGGTAAAGACATAACAATCAAAGGGCCATAACTTTGTCAACATGCAAAAAAGATTTATGGGATTGTTGGATAAGGTACAGAATTTGATGGGAAACATAAGGTTAACGTTTTAATGCAATAGCTTGATTAGTTTTGAAGTTATAAATCTATTGCACAAAAAACTTTAAGGTGAAGCTGGTGTGAGTAAGATAGCTCTCACTATTCTTCGAACAGTCGAGCAAAAAAGGAAATGACAAATATTGTTGGGGTTAACGTTCTATAGGTCCTATATAGTCGGGTGTGCTGTTTTCCGAAAATACTGTGGATGCGTGTCTATTAAGCAACACTTTTGAAAAACAATTTGTGTGGGTTTGTTTAAATGGTGTATGAAACAAAACTTGTTTTTAATTTTCTTTGACTTCACAAAAAGAACATGTTTTTAGTGGCATCTAGTATCTTATCACTACATTGAGTGCATTTTTCAGAAGAAAACAATGGGCCTAATAAGTTTTTTTACATTTTCTTCTGGGTGTTGTTTTATGACCTCAGCAACTGGGATAGAAGACAGGGATACAGTGTGTTGAGTTTTATGACGACACTAGAGGGGGGTGAGTTTATGATGCCACTACAGGGTGATGACTTTTATGATGACACTACAGGGTGATGAGTTTATAATGCCACTACAGGGTTATGAATTTTATGATGACACTACAGGGTGATAAGTTTATGACGCCACTACAGGGTGATGAGTGTATGAGGTACTACAGGGTGATGCGTTTTATGATGCCACTACAGGGTGATGAGTTGTATGATGCCACTACAGGGTGATGAGTTTATGAGGTACTACAGGTTGATAAGTTTTATGAGGCCACTACAGGGGGATGAGTTTATGAAACCACTACAGGGTGATGACTTTTATGATGACACTACAGGGTGATGAGTTTATGATGCCACTACACGGTGATGACCTTTATGATGACACTACAGGGTGATGAGTTTATGATGCCACTACAGGGTGATGAGTTTTTATGAGGCCACTACAGCAGGGATATGAGTTTATGATGCCACTACAGGGTGATGAGTTTATGATGCCACTACAGGGTCATGAGTTTTATGATGCCACTACAGGGTGATAAGTTTATGACGCAAATACAGGGGGGATTAGTTAGGATTAGTAGTGATGAGTTTATAATGCCAATAATTGTGGATGAATTTATGACGCCAATACAGGGGGATGAGTTTATGACGCATTCGGGATGATAAGTATATGACGCCAATACAGGGCGGATTAGTTTATGACGCCTATACAGCGGGATGAGTTTATGACGACAATATAGGTGGATCAGTTTATGACGCCAATAGAGGGTGGTGCGTTTATGACCGCAATGCAGGGTGATGAGTTTATAATGCCTATACAGGTTGATGAGTTTTATTTTCAGGATTGGGTTTATAATATGAAAACTGAACTTCCTCTTTCACACTGTTTTGGTAGTTTCACATTAGGCATATGTGTTTGATGGCAATTAATGTATTTCTAACACAAAATTCAAACTATTGATAAACATGTTATTTCTTATTTTCCTGAAACAATTCTTTTGTATTTTCATGGTGTCATTTTAAGATATAAAGACCAAATCCATTTATTATTTTAGTTTATTATTATTTCGAAGATGCCTGAAGTATTTTGTACAATTGACGCATTTCTAAAAAAAAATATTAATTTTTTTTTTAAAAAAATGAAGAATTAAAAAAAAGGCTTAATTTTGTAACTTTGGAAAATTAATTATTTTCAGTGTTTACAGGGTTGTATTTTTTAAACACGAAAACTGAATCAATTTAATATCTGTTTATTTTAAGTGCATATTTAACAAATGTTTCGAATGACCTCAGTTTAAACACAACAACTTAATTATTTCTAGAAAAAAAACATCCAACATTTTTGAAAAAAAAGGAGGCTTATTTTGGTATTTTCTGAAACTAGGCATTTTCATGGTGGACATTTTAGAAAATTAAAGCTACATTTATTGAATTTCTTTTGTTTTTTGTTTCAGTGTTAGGAGATATACTAGCTGACAAAAAAATTATAGCAATACATCAATGCACTTCTGAATAAAAATGAGTATTGAAAAAATAATTTTTTAGGGCACCGTTATTTTTTTTTTAAAAAAAATAGCCCTTCTGATTTTTTTTATAGAAGTTGCCCTTGTGTAGGTCTTTAAAAAAAACATAATAAAAAAAATCAATGTCGCATTTTTTTTAAAATTTGACCCAAACTTAGTGACTTTTACCTTTTTTTTTTATTTCAAATTTGTTAGAAACTACCTACATTCAAATGTACAAAAATGGCATGAAAACTAACTCAAAAACAGCTTTAATCATATTTTTTATAACTTAAGTCATGGTTCTTTAATGACAGAAAATGTGAAATACAAATCATTTATATCCTTATTGTAAATGGCACTTGAAAATAGAGAAAAAACGCTGTTTTCATGTTTGAAATCTCTCCATTTTCAGCAAAAAGTCAAAAAAAAATGATCACAATGGCAACTAATTATTTCTTTCAATTTTTTTTTTCATTTTTATTTTTAGAATTACATGACTAATCTTGGACCAAAAATCGATAAAAATCTGAGACATTGCATTTCCGAACATTTCCGAACATTATGTATTTCTTTGATCCTTACAGAGAATAGCTCTTAAATGTTAGCACTAGAATTGTTTGTCCTCTAATGGCTTATGTAGATATGCGTACTAGTAATGTCCTCTATATGGCTTATGTAGATATGCGTAGTATAATTGTCCTCTATATGGCTTATGTAGATATACGCACTAGAAATGTCCTCTAATGGCTTATGTAGATATACGCACTAGAAATATCCTCTAATGGCTTATGTAGATATACGTACTAGAAATGTCCTCTATGTTGATATACGTACTAGAAATGTCCTCTATATGGCTTATGTAGATATTCGCATTAGCAATGTCCTCTATATGGTGCATTTACGAGAGGTGTTCAACTTATATTTGAACACTTTTATTGTGTAACTGAATCAACTATCTTGAAATTCTCGCCGAATATGTTGATTGTAATGTCAAGTCTAATTATGAAACATTATGACATGCACTATTATGTGCTTCCTAATGTTGCTGCATCCGCATTTTTGAAAATGGGTAGAGAATGACATTTTGAAGCAAAAATCGTCAATTATAAAAATAACTGCAATACAAATTTTAACACAAATGCTTTTAAAATATCGTTAAAGGTTATAGTAATCCGATATGTTCATGTCTGAACGTAGAAAAGTGTTATATGCATATATTTTTTTAATTTGTCGATTTTCAAGATTTTAGCGAAAATTAACATGAAATTCAACTATGAAAAAGATTAAATTTACGAAAGCTTCTAGTTCAAAACATTAACTGCAGGCATTTTTGTGACTTCCTCCGCTGTAAAGTTTCTCAAAAGAAAAGATAGAAAAATATATAACTAAAATTTAGGGGCAAAACACACACATTTGCAAATAATGATAAAAATAATATTTTTTTTTTACCAAAGATATCTTTATAAGGTATATGATATACATATATGATATACATCAACAATAACTGTTCATGTTTTTATATCACAAAATATGATTAAAATAGTTATTTTGGTTAATTTATAAAATTATCAGTAACATACGACCAAATTTTCCTATTATCTGTCAATGTTTTAATATTGCGATAAAAAGTCGAGCTTTTAATTCAGCATCTATATTTTTGTCTTAAAATAAAACATACGATCATATTAAATTATAAACACAGGTTTAAACAATAATGATATGCATTTAGTGCAATTATTTGGTTTAAGGTAAAACTCCACGGCAACAGCAACATATAGGTTCAAAATTAGAAAATAGTGTACACCTTATTCAAAATATAATTTAAAAAGAACCGCGTGAAATTGCTTATTATTTTTAAATGCATACGTTGTAAATGACAGTTTCACATCATTAAATCACGTTTTTTTTATGACAATCACTTCCGCTGAAAAAAACCATCATAAACAACATCATTTATAAGTTGAACACCTCTCGTACCTCTCGTACTAGAAATGGCCTCTATGTCATAAGTACAGTAAATTATAGCCTCTTCCGTCTATTTTCCTTATTTCCTTTTCTCGGAGATGGTCGATCTTTCTTCGTCTTTTTGTAGGAACTCTGTTCTGTGGTGAAGGATGGTCCTTTGGCTAGTCAGGGCTTCAGCAGAGCTGTAAGAGACAGGAGGGGAAATCGTTCATATCTACCATGGCTCTCTCCTGCCTTCTTGCTGTCCTGGTGTTGTCTTCCAACAGTTTGCAAATGGTTGCCGAGTTCAACTTCAGGGACTCATTTATTTCCGCTAAGGTCTTGTTCTTAACGTCGGAAGCATCCGAGGTAGTCGTTGATGATGAGGAACTGGATGACTCTGAGACGCTTCTGGCACGCTTCGTGGGTTTTGTTGGGGCTAGCAGAGGTCTCAGATCACGGCTTGGTGTGCTCAGTAGTGGAGCCAATATGCTCTCTGGAACAGGGGATGTTCTCATGGCAGATTCTACTGGTTGTCGGGTAGATGTTGTTGTTGCTGATGAGAGCGGTGGTAACTGTGAGGTGGTTACAGATGTATGTGTGATGGCTTGTTTTTGACACTGTAGTGGTAGTTCGGTCAATGGTGCTGATGGTGGTCTCTATAATAATTCTGGTGACCTCTGTGCTAATTCTGATGATCTATGCAAGAATAATGGTGACCTCTGTATTAACGCTGGTGATCTAGGCAAGATTGATGGTGTTGTCAGTGAAGCTGGTGTAAATAAGCATGAGGTGAGTGGTTCTGGTTGATGTGACGTTGATGGTGGTGTTAACGAAGCAAACATTAAGTGTGGCGATCCCAGTGGAGTTGGTAGCGTATTACTGACGTGTCACTCATCACCATCTAGTTGAGGGAAGATGTCAATTAAAGTTTGGCAATGGGGCAAGTACATTTTGTTGAGTGTCCCATCCTGCTGCCTCATCTGGGAATTAAACCGGGAATGCTGTTTTCAGGGCCTGTGTCAGCTTATCGGGTGTTGGTGTAGTGTGTCCCTTCTTCTCAGCCAAAGATTTCCAGTGTTGGTTTGGTTTCTGCAGTCAAAGCTACCATATCTATATCTGAGATGATGTATGAATTCTTGTTGGCAACAAGCATTTATGGGGTGTCCACTATGCCTTTCTCACGGAGCATCACCCGGAGGTTGTGGTGTGCGCCAGCAACTCCTCCCACTTCATACATTGGAAGAGGCAAAATCCACAATAAAAGGGTGGCTCATCCTGGCTGATATGATGCTTCATGATGTGATATATCACCCTATATCTTGCTTCTATGTAGACTTTGTCATACCGATGTAGACACTTAAGGCACTGGTATGCCCGACGTCCTCTATCGCTCACAGTTGACATCTTGTCCTGAAGAAGACAAACAAAAAACAATCGTTGTAGTGATATGATTATTGTAAACAGAAGTTTAAACCTCTTGAATGACATGATAAACCTCAAATGCTGTCCTTTTTGGTTGAATCCAGTTTAATATCCATATATAATATATGTATGTTGTTACAAAAATAAAATCATAAAACACATTTGTGGTTGTGTTGTCATTCTCTTTGGTATTACTGCCACTTGACCATGGTATACGTCTTAATATCTTACTTCTGTGACCGCTCTGATGGCAAACTAAAAACTTCAAGTGACCTGGTTGGGTATTTAACTGCAACTCTTCTAGACCCTTCTCTCTTTCACAGAAAATTTTCACATTTGTCTGTCGGTGCTCTTTATATATCTCTCTAACATCCTGCGACCGTCTTTATCTAGGACTCTTTTAGCATAACGGTCGTAATGACCCACCTTCTGTCGGTTACACAACCCGTGTAATTATGTACACATCTTCATACCACTGTATACTGCATACACCATAACTTGATTATTCCTCGTCTTAGCTTCGTGTCATGTCCGCCGTCACCAGTATAAGTTCCCATATATTCTGCGTTGAACGAAGTGGAGACCTGCGACGACTATCTCAGCTTAGTCAGTCCACTAGTCAAACTATGAAAAAGTCATAATTTCTATTACTGAAGTTAACTACTATTTTGTATTCTACATATTTACATGATATTCTTATCAGATTATAGGTTGACTCACTGGATCTATGCGACTGCGCTGTCTCAGCTTGGTTGAGTCCACTAATACTATAATTTATTTCACTATATACTTCTTAAACCGATTCTGCGTCGAATCATGTTGAATTCTGCAACAGCTTTCTCAGCATGCATCTTGTCGACTAGTAAAACTCTTGAAAGGTGATACTTTTATGTCTGTGTATTCTAACATATTACCTGTTTAAACATTTCTCATTGAATCTGTGATGAACTGCTTTCTCTGCATACACCGGTTGACTCACATCTATTTACATCTAGGAAAAACATAATTTCCATGACTACATTTCAGCTACATACTTCAGGTACTAATTGTACATTAAAATACACACATTACAAACATAAATTTACAAACGAACAAAAGATGAATGTATTACAGCAAACATATCTTTAAAACTTTATTAAAAAATTTACTGTCTCAGCTAGCTCATATCTTGACTTCTAGCTCTATTTTCTACTGGTCTTTGTTCTTACTGCAGTTCTTCTTCACTTGCAAAATCCATCTCGGGTGTGTGATCCCTTCATATGGTTTTAGCTTGTTGTGCACAAGTTTATCTGGATAATGAAATTTGCTTGTGACATCTTCGTTGTCACTACATATGGACCTGTAGAAGTCCTTTCGAGCTTGTGTGCTACTCCATATTTTCTTGCTTCTGCCAGATACCACACCAGGTCCCCTACTTCGTACTTATTTAGAGCCACTTTAGCGTCGTATAACTCTTTATTTCGTTTCACGGATGACGATATATGTTTTCGCGCAACCTCATGCACGTGTTGAATTCTACCCAGTAACAAATTAACATAGTCGCCATATTATGTCACTTGCTCATTGTCGTTAGCTGTGGAACTACAGAAATCCAGTTTAGATGTTAATCTAACTTCTCTACCCATGGTCAGTAAGTTCGGTGTCAAACCGGTTGTTTCGTTTGGGGCAGCTCGGTAAGCTCCCGCAAGTCAACCAATGTGTAGGTCCCACTGCTTGTTCGCCACACAAATACGCTTTGGTCATCCGATGTAGTGTTCGGTAAAACCTCTCAGATTGACCATTACACCTGGGATTTCGTGGACTTGTTCTGGTCTTCCTAATCTCAAGCATGTGACACATTTCCCTAAATACACTGCTTTCGTGGTTTCTCCCTTGTTCACTATGAATGGACAGAGGACGACTCCAACGAGAGATAAAGTCACTGAGTATCCTCTGTGCACACACCTCGGCGGTCTGGTCAGGCACTGCTAGAACTTCCACATATTTGCTGAAATGGTCAGTTAGTAGTAGGATATACCTATTACCACGCGGTGATATGGGGAGAGGTCCTAAACAATCGGTTGCTACCACGTCCCATGGTGGTCCAGTAGTGATTGAACCCATAGTGGCTCTTGACGTTTTCATTGGTTTTAGTAGAAAACTGTTTCACATGTATCCCGACGTCCCCTTTCAAGTAATACCACTAACAGTGCTGTATTAATTTCTCATTTGTCTGCTTGCAACCGAGATGACCTGATATAATGGAGTTATGCATTTGGAATAACATGTCTTTCTTCATGCACTGTGGCACAACAAACTGACAATGTTCACCGCAGTCGTTCTTTCTGACTAACTTCTTAAACAGTATACCCTGTTTCACTACTAGGACGTCCCAAAGTATTCAATAATGTCGAGAAGCTGGACTAAATGATAATACGTACTCACTACTTGGTCTCTTATTCTCGAGTTTTGCCTTACGAATTGGTGCTATATCCAGGTCGCTTTCTTGAATAAGCCTAATATCTACCGGTTGCTGACCACCAGCCCAAGACCAGTTATAGTCAGTTTGTGAAGTCTTGCTGTTTGTTGGAACGTTTTCGTTGGACGGGCCGGGCTGATAGCTGGCTTCCTGTTGCTGGGTTGTTCTAACTACCCAGTCTATCTGCTCTAGATAACTACTATTTGCCTTTTCTAGTGAAACTGCTGGCACAGGGAACTCGACGTGAACATAGTAGCCCTGGTGCATAATATACTCTGCCCTCTTCTTACATTTCGTGCAAGGTCCGCACCTGAGTGGTTCGTTGGTATCTTGTAGAGGACGGACAGTCACAATCCTTTGGGTTTTCGCATCTCGACAAAGCATTACAATGTCCTTGTTCTTACCAGGCCTTTTTTCAATAGAGAAGTCATACTGAGCCAAAATCTCTATCCAGCGTGCTATGTTCCCTCTGGGTTCTTTAAGCTTAAAAAGCCACACAAATGCTTGGTGGTCAGTTCTCACTAGAAAATGCCTACCTAGCATATAGGAAGCCATAACCGTCAAAATGTGGATATTTACAAACCATTCAATGCCAGGCCATTTAATTCAAAATGAAGTCATTTGATGACGTACATATTGATTCGATGCGACGTGTAAACTCGGTTCATTCGTTACAAAGTGAATTGATACGGTTCGAAGTGAAACGATACGGTGTAAAATTTCAAACCATACGACGCAAAGTCATTTGATGACGTACATATTGATTCGATGCGACGTGTAAACTCGGTTCATTCGTTACAAAGTGAATTGATACGGTTCGAAGTGAAACGATACGGTGTAAAATTTTAAACCATACGACGCAAAGTCATTTGATGACGTACATATTGATTCGATGCGACGTGTAAACTCGGTGCATTCGTTACAAAGTGAATTGATACGGTTCGAAGTGAAACGATAAGGTGTAAAATTTCAAACCATACGACGCAAAGTCATTTGAAGACGTACATATTGATTCGATGCGACGTGTAAACTAAGTTCATTCGTTACAAAGTGAATTGATACGGTTCGAAGTGAAATGATCGGGCGAAAACACAGTCGGTGCAATGCAAACACAATCCGTTCGACAGAAAGTGATTTCATTACGTGCAATGTGAAACGGTGCGACGTCTGGCGGCGATATTTGCGGTGCGACATCTGGCGGCAGCACTGTCGATATTTGCCACACATTACTTGCAGGGTTATTTCCCGGGTGTGACTAAACACCCCCAGACATCCATGGCCACCCCAAGACACCCCCGGACACCCCTTGACACCCCCAGACACCCAATATTATATTAATTATATGAAGATAATAGCTTAAAACTGTATATTATTATGTTTAGTAACAGTTTCTGAAAAAATAGTACAATTTGTGTATCCATATCATCCAAAATGTAAAGTTATCGTCGCTATTATTTTCACACGCTCGTGATAAAAACTAACGCTATTTACCTCAAACATTGGAGAATCGTTTATTATGAAACATGTAATTTAAAAAGGTCTCATTTAGAAAGATGTTATGTAAATACACAGTAATTAGATATTTATTATTTATATCAACAGAAAGGTTCGCCCCGTCACGTTCGCCTATGGATGTTCCATAGTTCCCGGCTGGTACCACGTGGAGGTGTGACCAGGACTTGCTGCTTATTATAAACAACCATTAACCAGCCACAGAGATTATTCCTTAGTTGAAGATGGAATAAATATACAAATTGTTTACTTCAATAAAAAAATAATAAAATAAAAATGTTTTAAATGGACGTGCCTCCTCCTGATTGATCAAAAGTTAAAATAACATTAGGCAATATTGAGGAGTGGGGTGGGTGCAAGGTTTATTTCTGTTATCCTGTTATTAATTTATGTAATTCAATATGCTGTTATCCTGTTATGAAAATACCCCTGCACCACCCCCACCCCACACCCCACCCCCACCACACCTCAATATTGTATTTATTCTATTACTATTATTTATATTACCTGAATACATTTTAATTGATACTTCACTCTATACGGTTAGACACAGTGCATCTTTTCGATATAATTTATTGCTTTTTGGTTCAAATCTGGAGATTTCTTAAGATGACTTAAAATTAATGAAAATCTTATTAAATGAGTTTTCTTATTCATTCATTCGTTCGTTCGTTCGTTTTTCATTCATTCATTCATTCATTCATTCATGCATTCATTCATTCATTCATTCATTCATTCATTCATTCATTCATTCAATTCAATTCATTCATTCATTCATTCATTTATGTTTTATTAATGTTTTACAAACATGGAATAATCTCTGCTGTTTCCATTTCTTAGCTAGCAATATAATTATGTAATAATATTGGAATTGCTTTTAATCTCTGTCTTTTGTTCCATATAGATATATAATATAATGTAGGTAAATGAAGAAAGAAATGTTATTTACCGTGTACAGCATTTTATATGATAAAGGTCTCGAATCCCCCCCTCGCTATGAAATGGAAACATAACAACTTTATTTTATTTTTTATTTTATTTTTTGTTTGTTTTGTTTTTGTTTGTTTTTTATAATTTGTACATACCTTGTAATTTTTAAAGAACACGTGGCAATCCTGAAGTTTGATAAAAAAACACAAACATTTAGATTGATTAATTCAGTATGATTTTCACCTTAAACTTTCTTTCATATACTTAAATAAAAGTCTTTATAATATTCTCAGGATTGCCCTGTGTCTCTTTAAATTATATATCTACAGATCGAACACTGTCACAGAGACAGCAAGACAATTCAGCGCTTCTTCGTTCTCTCGTTTAAGGGCCTTCTTCGCTGTCCAGGCTTTTTTGGCAATTCCCTTGGCTTTATTTATGACTGTGTAATTCCCGTCTTGTGATGAGAGGTATTTTGCTTTCTGTGCTCGTTTTCTGTCTATCAGGAAGTTCTGGAAGAGTTGTTGTTTTTCGTCTTCGGATTTGCAGCGCCATACAGCGTCACTTACCTGGTACAGTTTCTCCGCTGGTGCAAGTTGGTAGTTACCAGTGCCATGCAAGGCACTTCTGTAGTCCATGTAATGGAGCTCTGTCACGCTGTACAGTTTGTTGATCAAGTCCTGTGTATGTTTTGGCTTCCAGTCTACTGCGATTTTCAGTATATTATTGAGGGATTCGGCATTGTTGTTAGTCCAGTGTTTATTTTCTGCTGTTTTTCTAGTGGGTGCGAAGACTTATTTTTGCAGTCGAGGTTTCAAGTTGTTTTCGTAGTATGGTGCAAATTTTGGGTGCTTTTCTGCGATCAGTGCTCCTAAATCAGACGAGCGGCTTTCAAAATCAACGGTGCAGTTCGCATCCACGATGCCACCAGTGTCAAATAAACTCTTCATCAATGTTTCGCGATCGCCCTTTTGAATACCTACCTTGTTTTGAAGATAATGTTTAACGTTGTCCTTTAAATGTTTCGTACATAAATATCGTGTTGCTTTAGGAAATACGTGCTCGATTGCTTTCGTCAACGCTTTCTCATCATCTGTACCGAATTCCATATTTTCCGATATTCGAACTTCTATAGAATCTATATCACTGGCTAATTCAGTTGACAATCGTTCGAGGAAGCTTTTATATGTAGCAAATGTTGCATCCTTATGTAGTAATACCGGACCAAGAAATATTGGGTGCTCTTGTGTGTCTTTTCTGATGATTCGCTGATTTTTGTAAACTAGTGTTGAGACATAGAAGTTTCCAAGGTTAAATGTTCTATCAATTCTTATAGGGTGATGTTTGTAGTTGATTAGAATGTGTTTTAGGTCTGTGATCTGTTCCTTTGTAAAGCATATGATGGATGGTACCATGTCTTTGTTGTGTATTGTTGTTTGTACATATGGGTGTTCACTGAGCATCCCAAGGACATCTGAGATTTCGTCAGCAACATTTGATTTATGTGAGCGAATGTTGTCATGTTTGTTGATGTTGTATTTCGTATTTCGTATGACGCGGAAGTCCCTCGCACATGTCATCGAATCGTCTCTCTTCAATTCTGCGTATATTTCCCGTGGTTTCTGCTGCTGTATACGGTCTGGTTATAACATGTGCAACTGCTACGGGTTTATATAATTTATTTTTTACTTTTATCGAATGAAATAATTTCATATGTACACTGAACGACTTTAAAAACGCAACATGGAAATAAACTAAGATAACTGACATATTTCAATAGAAATTAAATTTTAATTTCATCTATTCTATTTAACCATATCTACAGTTGAACTGCTGAAAATTTCATTCAAATTATGAACATTAAACTTGTTAAATTCGAAATATAACAGTACTACCCACAAAAGCAAAAGTGACATATCCACCATTAGCGGCAATGCACGCCTGATATTGGGATATACCGGGTATTAGTTTTGTGACTTTTGCTTTTGGGGGTCGTACTGTTATGCTCTGAATTGAACAAGTTTATTGTTTATCAATTTGGGTATGTGGACATGGGGACTCTTGTATGTTTACCAGGGTAGAGAAAGTTGCCCCTTTAAAGTTAGTCGAAAATATATATCTATATATACAAAAATTTAAAGTGTTTCATTGTATTTACCTGCACCAAGCGACTTAATCCTTGAGCGTAGTTGTAGGCCAAATCACCGATCTCTTCTGCAAAACAGTTGTTGCACGTGTACGTTCCATCCGATTCTTGTAAAAGTTTGAATTCATCTGAAGACAATTGCTCACAACTTGAATGATGCCATCGGTTACACGAATCGCAAAGAATTGAATCGGACACACAGTTTATACGACAAGCACCGCATGGCCAGATTGCAGTTCTTCTAGAAACGGTAATTTTCCTTTTTTTTGAAGGCATTTTGAACTCCATTGCAATTTAATTATTTTATTCACGAATTTAAACTCCTTTCCCAAATACAAAAGCAATTGAAGTGGACAATGCTCATGATAGACTGATGTAAATAGTAACTTACATCCGTGACAGACGATAAGCGGAATAAACAATAAAACAACCATATGCCATTTAGAATTTACAAAATACATAAATTACTGTTATATTTAAGATCAATAATCAAGTAACGGGTACTGCATGCTGTGCAGAACACTTACCAGAACACTACGTGCCATACTTGACAACTAATTAACAACCCCATTTGCTCGGTATCCTAGGTCGCGGTTAATTAGATAATGTCTTATGGAACTATTATTGTATATCTCTGATAATACAACATTGTTTATTAAATGAATTATGGATTGGGATTTTTTTTTTATAATGGATGAACATCTAATTAGTGCATACTTATATTTAATTTACCACATAAATAACGTAATTAATTCTTTGTTTGACACCTGTCTTTGCTTTACGTATATTACCTTTAAACATACAAACAACTGTTTAAAGAGATTCTATGTTTGAACAGAATAGAAGACTAATTGATTAAATCACGGCAGTAATAAAAGAGGATATGGTTCAGGGTTGTTTAACATCGTACATGGCATGGTGTTAGTATTCACAATTAACCAATATGATGATCATATCTTTATTTCCAATTTTCAATAGGCTTAAAAGCCCGTGAGGATACAAAATACAATTTCACAAAACATGGCAACAGTGTAGGTATTACAAACAATACATGTCCAAATGTGCAGTTTATCTTAACTGAGCTGAAGGTACTTCCTTTATTTACAAATTCCAATAGGCTTAAAAGCCCGTGAGAATACAAGATACAGTTTCACAAAACATGGCAACAGTGTAGGATTTTACAAACAATAAACTTGTTAATCTGAGACAGTCACAGCAAAACGCACGCACGCACGCACGCACACTCACCCACGTACGCTTACGCACTTTACACTTATGCACTCACGCGCACAACAAATTCTATCATACGTTAAATGGACTTAAACAGTGAAATAATTACCTGTATTTACTAATTTCTATATAATGTTTCGTTTCGTAATTTAAATGCTTTTAAAACAAAGCAACAATATGTAATTCTGGTAACTAATTGTACATAAGTACATAAGTACATATATACATACATACATACATAGACGTAGAACTGTGTGTCCGATTCATATGTGGCTAGATTGGGAACTTATTTGACACGAGTTAATATGTAATATGAGACGGTTTAAGACAGTTTTCAACCAATTTATATAGTAACTCAATAATTTAATGAACTTTTATTTAAAATAACACTTCAAAACATTTTAAAGCTATTTTAAGCTGTCTGGTAGTGTCCATTATTCGAAGTTAATAACGCTAGCTTTTATCACGAGCGTGTGAAAATCATGGCGAATATAATGGCGACGATAATGGTCTAATTTTTCATTCTGAATACACAAAATGTTCTATTATTTTACGAAAATCTTTACAAGTATCATAATATAGACAATTTTACACAATTTTAAGTTACTATCATTATAGAATTAATATATTATTGTGAGTCTGGGGTGTCTGTGGGTGTCGGGGGGTGTCTTGGGTGTTCGACTTGGGTGGTCTGTGGGTGTTTAGACGGACCGTTATTTCCCCTACATAATTTTCCGCCATTTGCTTTCATTTCGCAGGAAACTGACATTGAAGGTAAATATATTAATATATCATTTAATAATTATATCACTATACATATTTAACATTTGTCACATTTTTATGAAATGGACAATCGTCACATAACTTTAGTGTAACAAATAATAAAGCATAATCCAATAAAACACGCATTTTTTCCTTTATACTGTACAGCACAGACATATTAATATTAATAAATTGTTATTAGGTCCGTGTGATAAGCTTATTAACCGTATGCTGTTGTGAAGATCGGCTGTTGTGAAGATCGGGAGCATAGGAACGTCCGTTTCAATTATTGTGGGGGGTGGGGGTCATCATTTTTATTTTTATTATCTAAAACCTTTTTTCTTGTTTACACTTGAGGGTTATGTCCCCCTTTGTAGAATTCCAATGAAAGTGCATTAATAAGACAAAAATTAGAACTCAAATAATCCTGAATAATTTTAGATGTAACTTGCAGTTTAATATGTTTACACATTTATCTAGACTGTGCTTTACTTGAATAATAAATTACGTGATAAAAGTGTGTTACTGTATTGATAAGTACTCAATAAGGTCATGTATGTTTAGACCAATTCACATATTTATCAAGTATATGTACCTATAAATCAAGGGTAGCACTACTTAGAAAAATGTGTACACATATTATACTGAAAGTGTCATGCAGAAAGTGTTCTAAATTTTTATCTTTTTTAAATGCACATTTCAATGGGATTACTCAAAAGGGACATAAGGGTGTCCATTGCATCCTCGATCGTTTCCTAATAAATTGGGGAAGGGTGGGGGGTCAACTACTTGACCTGTGGCAGATTTTGTAGAAATTCTTAATCTAGAAGTAGGTCTACAGGAATGTCGGCTGATTTGGACTGCAGTAGAGGGAGTCATAGTAGTAAACATTTAGTTATTAATAAATTGTTGGTTGATACATTTACTGTCAGACCTGTGCTAGCAGTCTCTTTAATTGAGCAACCACCTGTATTAAGCAGCCACCCATTTTTCTCAATTTACTACATGTAAAACTATTCTCAATATGGAGGGAGTGTCTTATTTACATGAATATTAGATTTTCATATACCTTCAGCTTAAATTCCACTAAAATAGGGCTTTATTGTTAAGCAGCCACCTGTGCTAAGTGGTCAGTTTTGGTACTTCTCCTGGATGGCTGCTTAAGACAGGTTTGAAAGCGTTGTATTAAAATGTATTCATGGTTTAATACTCTTTTCTTCAGATATAATCTACATGGCGATTTTTCCAAGCGGTAGAAGACATCAGAAGATGCATAGAAATACATGTGCAGGACCATGGCGAAAAACAAAATATTCTCCCTTTACCATTGAAAATAGAGATTCTAATTGACAATGCTCTTATGGATGCTGAAATTCCAATACCTATAGTAGAGCAATTAATTCAGTGCAAACATCTTGTTGAAAACTATTGTGCCATTTTACAATCTCAACAGTCTGAATATTTGCCATATCAGGCCTTAACTGTGAAAGATGATTTAAGTGTACCAGGAAGACCCTAGTTTGATATTTCAAGAGAACAGCTAGATTTTTCATACGTAAGTGCTAAATAATAGTTATTTTAGAACCATTGTACGTTTTTGTATTGACAAAGGTGTCTCAATATATTAAATATTAAGTATATCATCTTCTTTTCTTCTGTATAGTTTTTGCCTTTATAGACTCACCCAGTGTTAACCCCACTGGTTGCTACATGTTTACAGTTTAAGTGGTCAGCACAGCTAAAACAACATTCCTACAGGACAAGTAGATTAAGTAATAGATAGAGTCTGGTCTCAGCGAGTTGGCTTATTAAACACCGAGATAGGCTGAGACAGACTTTTTCTTTTTTGTAGCATGGTGTACTTAGTAACACTGTGACGTTCATAGTGACCGTTATCTCAATTCCAATTTTCAGTAGTTGTAGTATGGTGTAGCCACGCCCCTTAAGTTACCCTAAATTAAACGATTTAATGCTCTGTATTCATCAAAGGAATGTCACCGACCATGCTACAACTATATTTAAAGCAGAATATCTCTACATCCATTATAAAACTATTAGGCTTTAGCATTAGTATTTGTATAGTCATCTTTAACTGACAATAGTCATATTCCTATTTGTTTAAATATATAAAACAAAATGTTTGAATCTAAAGAATTATGTATGGATAAAGGGCTGAGTTCTTTTCCAGGTAACCAGTTTACTGTCAGTGATATCAGTTCAATGCTGTATGTCAGCAAGTCAACTGTTGAGAGAAGATTAAAAGAGTATGATATTATCAACAAGAAGCTACATAGCCATTACAAATATTGCTTTGGATGCTCATATGGTCAAGGTTTGATTCAGTGATTTTCCACGTTCAGGTAAAACAGTACACACATTATGCTTTTGTCTTCATACATGTACATGTATTTTGAAACATTTTATTTGTGCAACTGTATCATTCTTTGTTGTTTTAAAAGATACTAGTAGATAAACCTAGTCAATATTTTTGAAAATACACTACCCGATAATGGAAATAATAGTTAAACACCCGATAATGGAAATAATAGTAACAAATTGCAATTTGAAATGTATTATAAAATACTTGATCTGTTCACAGCCCTGAGATTATAAAATTGTTGTCCTTGCCTCAACTCTCAATTTATACTTCCGTACTCAATTTCCATTTTCATATTAAACAAATATTTTGACCAAAAAAGTTAAGGAAGCTTGTAAGTGTTTTAAGGAAAACCATAGATGGAAATTTTACTGTTTGCAATTACAATTATATTGCATCCATGATTCGCTTTCTCTGGATCGGCGAAGTTTCTTTTGGTGGTTTTAGTTCTTCGGGATCCTTTCAATGCGTTGAATAAAAAATAATGTTTTTTAACAATTTTATTTTTTTAACCAATCCTGATTTACCACTTTTAAAATATAATAATCTTTAACCTGCTATATTTCTATAATGGACTTTTTTTCTTTCATTTGGGCCTTTAATTTACAGTCCATAATTTGGATAATTACAGAGATCCTGATAAAACTGCATGAACTGGTCTACACTGGTCACAATCAATGTATTCAGTGTCATCCGCTAAGCAATCTTAAGCATGAAATTACATAACACAAACGATTAGGCCAGATGGTATTGTAGTGAGTTATTTGTCCTTAAATACATAATTTAGCATTTTTAAAACCACAGTAAACAGTTTCAAATTTGTGTTTCTACAGGTTTCAAAATGATTCAAGGCCACCTTGTTAGTGATGGCATACATGTCCCAAGATATCGTATTCGGAATCAGTTTATAGTGTTGATTCACTTGGAAGAAAAATGAGATTGCAAGAATGTATACATAGACGTGTGTATTCAGTAAGATCTCTCTGTGGCATATGGACGGAAATCATAAATTGATCAGGTAAATTGGTAAACTATAAATCATGTACATGTATAATGTTCACATTGTAAATGCAGTCCAAATTGTATGGAGGGATTCGAAGAAGTGTTTTGTCAAAGGACACATCAAAATAACTCAGTGGCGAGAGTGGTGATCGAACCCGGTACATCTGGAACTGTAGTCCACGATGCTATCCACTGAGCCACGCTGGCTCCATATACAAATGACAACAGTACAATTATAGTTTTAAAGTTACGACGTGACTGTAGCAACATGAAAAAGCTATCGCGACTATCCAAAGTTCTAATTGTGCAATGTGAATATTAGCATTATTTTGTATATTTACAAATCATAAAAGTGTTAGTTAACAGTTCCTGATTCATCCAAAGTACATATAAACTATAAATGAAATTTTGAATTGGTAAAGAAAACATATTTGTTATCCATATTTACAACTCATTATTTGGGACAATCTTAGGTAACGGGGACATTGAAAAACACAAGTCAGAGGAACATTATAAAAACGTTTTATAAAAATCTTTCCTGTAGTTTCACAATTATACATTATTTTTTATAGAATTGCTAACAGATGGACAGACAGAAAGACATATGAAAATTGATCAGATAAGCCCTTCTAGACTTAGGCCAGTAGAGCTAAAACTTTATCGAACCTTGCATTTTTTAAGAAAGAGTTGTGGAAGAAGTAATAGTCTCCATCTGTCAATCAGCTTTCCATTCTGATTATTTTTGGGCATATAGTGTTACCCTTGTCCGTCCTTCCCGTTTTACATTCCAAGTTTTTTATAAAGTCAATTACTTCGATACCAAAAGCCATACAGTTTTCAAACTTCATACACACACATCTATATGGCAGTAATATGTTCCTACCGAAATCAGGTCAATATGAATGATCTTGACCCACTTTTTACTCTTTGTTAATTTACACCAAAGTTTTACGTTCAAGTTTTTTATCTTCCAGTTTTTTGTGAAGTCTATTTCTCCAAAACCAGATGCCTTACAGCTTTCAAATGTTAAAAATGTTTATAACTACATGACAGCGGACTCCAATTAAAAGTAGGTCAATATATATTACCTTGACCTACTTTTGGCACTTTGTTAATTTCCGATACAAGTCCTACAACTTTTAAACTTCATACACACTTACATCTCTATGACAGCAATAAGATTCTTCGCATATCAGATAAAATACATTGACCTACTTTTTACATTCAAGTTTGTTACATTCAAGTTTTAGTTAAGTTCGTCTTTCCAACACCAGATGCCTTAGAGCTTTCAAACTTAACACATGTTTATAATACCATGACAGTGGTATGTTACAATGAAAAGTAGGTCAATATGTATTACCTTGACCTACTTTTGGCACATAGTTAATTTACATTAAACGTTTACATTCAAGTTGTTTTATTATTTTTTATTATGTCCATTAGCTTTTAAATTCCAGGAACACATACAAATATGTGACATCAATTTGTTTCTATCAAGAGTGGGTCAGTGTGAATGACCTTGACTTACTGTTCACACTTTGTTTATTTACATAATAGTTTTACATTCAAGATTGACATTCAATGTTTTGGTTAAGACACCAGCTAGATGCTGTATAGCTTTTAAACTGCACACATGTTTACATCTATATGACAGCGGTATGTTCCAATGAAAAGTAGGTCAATATGAATTACATTATCTCGTTTTCTCAGATACCAGAATCCATACATATTCAAACTTCATATACACATCTGTATAACATTCGTATGTTCCTACTTAAAGTAGGTCAATATAAATTATCTTGACCTACTATTTGCTCTTTGTTAAAAAAGTTTTACATTTTGGTGTTTTATTATATCCATTAGTCAGATACTAAAAGCTGTACAGTTTTTAAACTTCATAACACTTGCTCTTGACCTTGGCCTACGTGTAATACTTTGTTAATTTAGTTGATGTATCACTTAATAATAGCTAATTAAAGTTCTCCGGCCCTGTTTTGTGTCATGAACATGTTATGTGTATTTAAGTCAAAATCGAAATACAACCATATATGTTTACAATTCACACATTGCAACATCTGTAAAAAATAATAATATTTTATTTGATGACGTAACAAACTTTGAACATGTAAATCAATCCACAGGTAAATGTATTCACCAATTATCTGGCAATAATTGTGCAACTATTCAATTCAGATTAACCTCATATCCCGTTGCTGTCATGCAGTAGTTAAAAGTAGTTTCTACGTCATGCAAATAATACTTATCTTTACATACAGTTTAGTAGCGTTTTAAATATGTTTCATTCTGGGGCAATCAAAAAATATTCATATGATATTTAAGACAAATTTCTTAATGGATAATACTACAAAAAGGGTGGCCATTCGCCTTTAATCTTTCAATAAGTAACAGCCATACAGCTTTCAAACTTCCTAAACACTGTCATTGAAAAGACAGCAACATGTTCCTATTAAAAGAATTTAAGTGAGAATGACATTGAGTCATACTTACACACTTTATCAAAAAAAAGTATGTGACCGATAGTGCTTATGCGGGGCATCCGTGTCCTAGTTTTCAAAAGTAATGTCCATTTTTAGCTCTACTGGCCAAGGGCCAGCAGAGCTTATGGGATGATGTGTTGTCCGTCGTCCGTCCGTCGTCCGTCGTCCGTCCGTTAACTTTTCTTCAAACGACTTCTCCTCAGAAACCGCTTGGCTAATTTTGACCAAACTTCACATGGATGATCCTTAGATGAATGCTTTTTAGATTTGTTAAAATTAGGTCAACACTACATCCAAAATGGCTGCCATTACCATATATAATCAAAACCTTAAAAAATCTTCTTCTCCAGAACCGCTGGACAGATTTCAACAGTTTTTCTTTTAAAATGATTGCCAACGCCTAGACTATCAAGTTTGTTCAAATAAAGTTCCCGGAGTCAAAAATGCCCGTGCCCCGGGGGTCCAAAGTTGGTATATTGAGGTTTTGCATGTTTTTCATATAGACATATAGGAAAAAACTTTAAAAAATCTTCTTCTCTGAAACCACAATGCGCAGAGCTCTCATGTATTACATGTAGCATCAGCTTATGGTCCTCTGCTAAGTTTGTTCAAATGGTGACCCTGGGGTCAAATTTGTCCCCACCCCGGGGGTCACAATTTTACATAGACTTATATAGGATTTTTGAAAAAGAAAATCTTCTTCTCGGAAACTACAACAGCCGGAGGTTTGATATTTTGCATTTACTATAAGCTTATGGTCCTTTACCAAGTTTGTTCAAATGGTGACCCTCGGGTCACATTTGGCCCCGCCCCAAGGGTCACATGTTTTACATAGACATGTATAGGGAAAAAATTAAAAAATCTTCTTCTCTGAAACTGCAAGAGCCAGAGGTTTAATATTTTGCATTTGCTATAAGCTTGTGGTCCTCTACCAAGTTTGTTCAAATGGTGACCCAGGGGTCACATTTGGCCCCACCCCGGGGGTCACAGTTTTACATAGGCTTGTATAGGCAAAAATGAAAAAAAATCTTCTTCTCTGGAACCACATGGCACAGAGCTCTCATGTATTACATGTAGCATCAGCTTATGGTCCTCTACTAAGTTTGTTCAAATGCTGACCCTGGGGTCAAATTTGTCCCCGCCCCAAGGGTCACAGTTTTACATAAATGCTTGTATAGGGAAAAACTGAAAAAAATCTTCTTCTCTGGAACTGCAACAGCTTAAGGTTTAATATCTTGCATTTGCTATAAGCTCATGGTCCTTTACCAAGTTTGTTCAAATTGTGACCCTCGGGTCACATTTGACCCCGCCTCAAGGGTCACATGTTTTACATAGACATGTATAGGGAAAAACTTAAAAAATCTTCTTCTCTGAAACTGCAAGAGCCAGAGGTTTAATATTTTGCATTTGCTATAAGCTTATGGTCTTCTACCAAGTTTGTTCAAATGGTGACCTATTGGTCAGTTTTACTTAGGCTTGTATAGGCAAAAGCTGTTTTTTTTTTAGTTTTTAATTTGATTTATTTTTTATTTTATTTTTCAATTGGATTTTTTTTTTTTTTTTTTTTTTTTGTTTAATTTTTTTTTATTTTTTTTTTTTTATTTGAATTTTTTTTTTTTTTATAAATATTTTCATTATCTTTTTAATTACTTGACACTTACTTTAAAATGTCTTGTCGGCGCTACTCATCCTAAATGCCTTGTTGAATTTTCGACGAAACTTGGCAGGAAGCATCGGTAAGATGTCTAGTTGTGCATATCACGCTTTTGTTCCAGTTCGCTGATTTTTGACGGAGTTATGGCCCTTTGACATTTTTATTTTAAATTTCTTGTCGGCGCTACTCCTTAAACGGCTTGTTGGATTTCTACGAAATTTGGCAGGAAGCTTCAGTAGGATGTCTAGTTGTGCCAAGCGCGGTATATCAATGAAATCTTGGACAATTTCGAAAACTAGCTAGATCTTGTTAGTAATAACAGAGTTATGGCCATTGATTTGTTAAAAATGCTATATTGTATTTTTCTTTGTTAAATCTATAGGAGAAGAGAGCTATATCTAGCTATATCTATCTAAATCTATAAGAGCTGTTTTAGCCAGTAGAGCGTCCACAGGCCCTCTTGGGCCTCTTGTTTTACTTGAAATCTTGTGCAGCTAACTCCCAGTTTTATCCACTTGAAATGAAACTTGGTGTCATGACATGAAGTGGACATGCGCATATTGTTTGGCTTTCTGGTTGTTTTATGCCCCCGATCTCGAAGAGTCGGGAGTATGCAATGATCGGAATGTCTGTCGTATATTCTTGTCTTTCATTTATGTCCTAAACCAGTGGGTGGGTTTCGATTTTCTTTTGCATAAATGTTTATCACATGAAGACGATGTGTGTCGATGAACTCCCAGGTTCCTACCATCAAGGTCAAGGTCACACTAAAGCTTTTAAGGTCAAAACAGGGTATTTTCGTGTCTTTCTTTTGTTTTTTAAACCAGTGGGCCGATTTAGATTTTCTTTTGCGTAAATGTTTATCACATCAAGAAGACTGTCAATCCCAAGTTTCTACCTTCAAGGTCACACTCAGGCTTTTCATGCCAAACAAGCTCTGTAATTGAGATGATAAACAAAAACGATATGACCATTTAAAGGTTGTTCTAAAACGAATATGGGAGCCGCCATTTTTAGAACTATGACGTCATAGTTCCATATTACCATATATGGAATATTGATAATTATCATTTAAAACTAAAAAAAACACTGCAGAATGATTTTTTTTACTGGTCATATAAAGCATTACTGCCATTAAAGTATTACATATTTTTCATACAGTTGTTGTCATTTTTCCCCTATAAACCAGTAAATTTTCAAATTTATAAATATTCCATATATGGTCATTTAGAATGTCATTGCTCTCAAAAAGGCCGCTTCCATATCCGTTTCAATAGAAACTTCAAATGATCATATCTTCTTTGTTTATCATCCGATTTTGATAATTCTTTCACCCTTATTCAAGTATTTCAGAACTCTCAATAATACAGATGGTTTGGCTATGTCGCTAAATTCCCTTTAAAAAACGTATGTTCATGTATTTCTTCTAAATTATTGGATTTCCTTTTGCATAAATGCTTAGCAAATCAAGACATTGTCAGGATCAGGTTTTTGACATCAAGGTCAAGGTCACACTTATGCTTTCAAGGTCAAAACAGGGTATTTCTTGTCATTCCCATATCTCATAAACCAATCTGCTAATTTGGATTTTCCTTTGCATAATGCTAATTACATCAAGATGACATGTCACCTCCAAGATGCCAGCCAACAAGCTATGATTTTAAGGACCATCATCTACTCTATGATTAAATGACCATCAGGGGGAATTTGTCAGATTCTCTGATTGCTCGTTTTGTTTTTCACAAGTTGGAATGTTATGTTTTAATGTCATGACTATAAACATACCTAGTAAATGTAGTAACAAAATCAACAGGACACTTAATTTTAATTTTAGATATGGCAATCTATGTATAAATCATAACTGCATGTCTATTACAGATGGAGATGTGTGGTACATGGCTGCATTGGTGGTTTTAGTAGGGTAATCAGTTATCTGTCCTGCCAAACCAACAACATATCAGAAACATTTTTACAATTGTTTAAACAAGCCGTAGCTAATTGGAACCTGCCTTCACGTGTTCGTGGAGATATGGGAGTAGAAAATCGTGAGGTCGCCTGATTCATGTTGAACCATCCATTACGCGGTCCTGGACGCGGAAGCTATATTACCGGAAAGTGTGTTCACAATTCACGAATAGAGAGATTGTGGAGAGACGTTTTCCAAGCAGTGCTATCAGTGTTTTATGACTTGTTCATTTCGATGGAACACCAGGGACTGCTAGATCCGGATGATGAACTCATCTTTTCTGTCTTCATTATGTATACACAGATAAAATTAATAACATGCTTCAGCAATTTGTATAGTCGTGGAACAACCACAAAATTCGAACAGCTCAAAACAAAACTCCAAATCAGCTCTTTATCATGGGCATGCAGTAGGTAGCACAAGAGGATGGAGTAGTTTCATCAGAGTACTTTGAGACACTAAGTGAGGTATACCTACACATTGTATTGTCATTTAAAGGGACACATGGCAATCTTGAGTTTTATTCCAACATTAAAATGTGCTCCTCGATTTAGTTATCCTGCGCCATTTTGACTTTACAACTGCTTGCATATAATTAAATAAAAAAATTGAGATTTCAATTTTCTTCATTATTTTACCAATTTTTAGCTCTACTGATCAGAGATCAGCAGAGCTTATGCCGTGGTGCGGTGTCCGTCGTCCTTCCGTAATTATTTTTTTGTAGCGACTACTCCTCAGAAACTACTGAATGGATTTTCATAAAACTTTACAGAAATGTTGCCCATGAAGTCTAGTTGATCCTAGCAAAAATTAATGTTGATTTGAAATCCAAGATGGCAAACAAGTTTGTAGCGACTACTTCTTGAAAACTCTAAGTGATATTGATATGGGACTTTTCTAAAATGATCAGCATGACATGATGTTGGTCCTTGTCGAAAATCGTTTTTGATTCGACGTTAAACATGGCTGCCAGCAGCCATCTTTGTTTACATACAGTTATTTAGTAAAAACTTGTAACGACTACTCCTCTGAAACTACTCAACGGATTTTCCTGAAACTTCACAGGAATGTTACTCTTGATGTCTAAATGATCCTAGCAACATTTCAGGTTGGTCGGAAATTCAAAATGGCCACCACAGCTAAAAATAGATTTTCAAATCAAAGGACTGAAGGTCCTGAGAGTCGCCAAGATTGAACAGTTTCTATTTTCTTGACGAGGTTAAAGGTTTTTAAATTTACAGTACAACATGGACAAACTGTTGATTCGCCGCAAAATGGGGAAACTCTAACCTGTTTTGCAAGGCGTAGTATAATCTTACATGTGTTGAAAAAGAAGTAAAACACCATACAAACAAAAATAAAGAGTAGATTTTTATCAGAATCTGAGTATCTTTTCCATATAGTCAATGGAGACTTTTGAACGATATTTGGAAAACATGCACGAAACTGACTTTGTTTCAGCCTCCACTGATTGAAGACAAGATATGAAAATGTAATTGCTGATAAAGTTTTTATTTTAAATCAATTGAGTTAAGAGAATGTTTGAATATTTATATTAAAGACATTGAAAACTTGTCTTTGTTTGGAGTTAAAATAGTTTTTCAACAAGTGTTATGCTAGTTACGACGGTCAGTTTTTTTAGTGGTGGAGGCAGACCTCACAATATGATGGAGGCAGACCACCCAATTATTCCTGGGTAAAAGCAGTACTATATACCTCCCACCATCTGCAAGATTACTATGAATCAAAGACCCTCATACATAAAACCCAAAAGCAGTGATTTGAACCCAAGTTAGAGCGCAATCGACTGGTATTCAGATATTGTCATTTCATTAGTCAAGTATAGGGCTGCAACATTACACTGCTCATGATATATTGCTATAATTTCTCTGACCACATGCATCGTATCAAAGGTATTTATTGCGATTTAAAAACAACGAAATATGTATATATTTGATTTTCTAGCTTTATTGGCCTACGTAAACAAATGCAGTTACGTTATCCAACTGTATCACGATACATATCATTCTGCATCATGAATCGTCAATACGTATTGTTTTGTTTTGCCATTACAAGCATCATTAGCAAAGTGTATCATTGCAGCCCTAGTAAAATAAAAGTAAAATACAGCGGAACACAATTCACTTTCTCACAACTGATTTAATTTTGTTTAGCCAAGAATGGCAACATGTAATGAAAATAGAAGGTGGTCAGTTGTGGTAATAAGTCTATCCCAGAATTGCACATCTCTCTTAATTCTAATCATTTCTATACCCCTAGGTGTCCATATAACTAAATCGCACCAATTTACATTGCAAATGTGGAGCTGTCCCTGAATTTGGTAAAAATATGCATGCTCTGGTTTAATGGCAAGCTTGTCATTTTCTTCATTAATACAAATAAACATGTTGTGTATGACTGCATCTTCTCTTTGATGCAAGTTTGAATGTTTGCTTAAAGATTTGACCTCAACAAGTCCATTGTCTGTAATTCCTGATGATGTATCGCAAAGAGAAACTAACCAGTCTGGACTAGCTACCAAGTATCGGAAGTTTGGACTGACAATTACTCCTATGTCTTGGACTGACACAATGTAACCTTTTTGCTCTTTTAGTGTTCTGTACTGAGCAAGAGGCTCTGCTTGTTTTCCCCAATTTGTACGAGCCGAGGTGAAAGGCTTTGGACTGGCTAATCGCTGCAGTAGTTTGTCGGCTGGAAGTTTAGTACCGTGTGCAATTTCTTTCAAGTTAGATGATCGTTAGTTTTGATCGTTCAAAGGCCCAACATTCACCACTAGAACTTTGTCCAACAGTATGTTTAGAAATATTCTGCTGTTCTTCTGACGTAGCAATTTTTACATTATTTTCGTAATAATTCAACTCGGTTGCAGTAACATTAAAGGTTTCTTCAAATGAAACAATTGAACAATTACTTGACTTATTTATATGAGAACATGAGACTGTTGCTTCAGTCGGAGTACTGTTAGTCTCTGGTATATGATTGTGCACCGTGCGAAAGTATATCCCTCCAGAATGTCCACTAATTGTCCTTTTCATAATTATATGAATCCATTTTAATATCTGCAAACCTTATGCATGCCTGCCCTACTACTTTTGGTTTGTGCCATGTCTGCAATTTTGAAGTCTGCGACTGAGCTGCAGGTGTAAATTTGTTCCGGCGCGTTGACAGTCCATGACTTGAAAGAGGATTGCAGCAACATGTTTACAAAATCCACCAAAACCGGCTTTGCACATACACCTGGCACCCAGTATAGACCCAGAGTGCTCATCTAAGCAAAGGTGCACAGGGTATTTCCTTTTGGGTTTTGAATTAACAGTTAAAAATCCCCTGTCAAATGATGCAACCACGTCTCCTCGAATAATCATGACTTTGTCATCTACATCAATCTTAAACTCTGAACAGATTACTTTGTTCGAATTATAAAAGATCCAACCCTTGTCCCTATGCTTCGGTGCAGTTGACTTTGTTCCATCAGACATTGGTATAGCCAGCAGGTGGAGGGTGGTCCAATATTGCCTGCACAAAACCTTGGTGGGAATTTACAGTTTCATCGGTGTATAGTTTTATCGAATTTCTGTCCGAGTTGATCAGATATTTCTTGTCCCATTTATTGTGGATATAATGATTTACTCTGAAAGTAGACAGAATACAATGTTAACTCCCCGTGATGTAACCGTATAATGACTTTAAAGACATTATCTGTATCGATTTTGCCACACACAAACTTATTGCATAGATGCTTTTTTATCATATTTCTTTTGACTAAAACCTTTTTACAAACCTATAAAGTTCCACAATTTCAACCCAGAAACACCATGACACCGTCAATTACATACTTGATAAACTAAGCCTCATCACCTTAACATCTTTTTTTTTCATTACTGTGGAGTCTTTAAATTATTGTCTTCTGCTGTTTGCATAACATGGCCACCTGCTTGTCAAGAATTTAGGTCACGTGGGAAATGTACTAACATAAATGCTAACATAAATATTACATTTGTTTTCCTCAAAATCTGACATTTCGAATTTCCCATTTAAGGATAAAATAAAACAACAAGAGCGTCGCCTAATAGGGCATTGCCTGTTTACTTGAGGTTGTTATGTTAATGTTAAAATTTTATTTTACTATTGTGAAACAAGCCTATGGCTTTTACATATCACTCTCATTGGGTTATTAAGGTTATTATGTTATAAGCATTTCCATGGTGAGAGGTCAACATGACCTTAACCTTTGTTTAAAAAAAAGCTTCATGTTGGTGGCTACTTTAAAAGGGCTTGGTGACCTTTACGTTTCACCTAACTTCCTTTTAACAACGGCAATGCACTTGTGAAGTTTTAAGAGTGCAAATGTTATGAACTTATTCAGCAAAATCATATAAAATGAAGGTGACCTTGACATACTGACCCCAAAAACAATAGGGTTCCTCTTCTCACTTGGAAAATGTACTTATTGATGAAGTTTCATGGGTGCTATGGTTTTGAGTTATCATCTAGAATGCGCAATGTTAATGGACGGATGGACAGACAGACAGACGGACAACATGTACTACATCCCGTTTCTCAAATGGGCATATACAAATTGAATTTTGTGAGTGTAGGTATTATTATTTCAAAGTCATCATCCATAATGGGTATTTTCATATAAGGTCCTGTTGACCTTCACCTCTGACCTACGGACTCCAAAAAAAAACAATAAAATCTTCACCTCAGGCATTGCACCTATGAAATTTCATGAGTATCTGTTATGGATTCAAAGTTATCGTCCGAAATATATATTTGACCTTGACCTTTAACATACTGACTCCAAAAACAATTTGGTTCCTGCTCTCACTTAGGGCAATGTACTCAAGATTCATGAGTGTAGGTGTTATGATTTTGAAGTTATCTTCTAGAATGGATATTTCCATAAAAAGAAACGTTGACCTCTGACTGATTAACCATCAGTATAGGTGTAATGGTTTCCAAGTTACTGTTCACAAGGAATATTTTCATATAAGATCATGGTGACCTTGACATTTGACCTACTGACCCAAAAAACAATACGGATCCTCCTCTCACCTAGTGCAATGTACCTATGAAGTTTCATAGTGTAGGTATTGTGGTTTGAAGTTGTCATCCGAAATGCCTTTTTTATATAAGGTCACAGTGCCCTTGACCTTTGACCTACTGACCTAAAAAACAATAGGGGTTCTTCTCTCATCTGGGGCAAGGTATCTTTTAATGAGTGTAGGTGTTATGGTTTCGAAGTTATTCCCTATGGTTTTCATCCAGAATGCACAGTTGTTTACGGTCGGACAGATGGACGGTCGGACAGACAACCCCATATCATAATATGTCCCTTTTTCAAACGGGCGTATAAAAAGTGTACAAAACATCGATTTAGTACATATTTTTAATTGTACTTTCATAAGTTTGGTTTTAAATGTTTGAATTTAAGTAATTACAGTAAAGAAATAATCATTTAATTCAGACAAAAAAAACACAAGCCTATTTTACCCAAAATAAAACAATAACCGCACTGATTATCCCTAACACAAATTCTGAAAAAAAGGCCCTTTTCAATTACTTAATTCTGGATATAAATAAACTATTGACATATTAAATTAATCGGTAAATGGCAATGAATCATACTACTTAATTCTAAAATACAAAAAGAATTCAAGTTGTGCCTATTAGTAAGATATATATGTGAAGATGACTGCTGTTTCAAAAATTATTTGAATATTTACCATCATTTGCTGAGTACAGGCTGTAAAGACAAGAAAAGTAGTATTAATCCATGAGTACATAGAGGATCTTACATGAGTACTCATTCATTATTGAATTTATAAAACGAGTTGGCAAAATGACATAATGCGAGGGTCCTGCCAAGCATTATATCATTTTTGATAACGAGTTTAATAAATGAGAATGAATGTTAGATTCTATTTATCACATAACTCACATATCGACTTTTATTGCATTTTGCCTATCGCTTTAACACGCGAAACCGACATAAACCATGGGAATTGGATCATATAGTCATTATCGATTTGTTATCGACAGCGCGTACTAGGCTCATTTGCATACTTATATAACTAGTCATATATCGAAAATATAGAATGGTGTTATTCCACTATATAAGTTATGTGATAAATCTTAATACAATCCATGAGTACATATTAATACAATCAATTTACATGCTTTTAAAAATTAATTTATCAACCACCAATTTATTAATAGCAAAATGTTTACAATTTGCTGAAGTCACACTCTATGACTCATATTATATCTATTTCTAGATTTACATTTGAACCACGGTGGTGTAATGGCTGGGGGTCATGGGTTCAATCCCCAGCCGAGTAAACCAAAGACACAATGGGTCTGTTTTTAAAAGGGTAGTTAGAGGACTGGTCGGCCCGGTGTCGGTATATTGTGAATGAGTTTTGTGTCATGTGACTGCGGTGTGGTATTTCATGTAGGCAGCACTATAAAATGAGCATTGACCCGTACAAGCAGACAAAGTCGTGACATGACTAATAGGTTGTTGAAAGCGATGTTAAACTCCATACATACATACTATTTCTAGATTTACCGGGATATCTGCCCCAGGTCAAGTAGTATATTTATTGAAAAAGAGACATCAATATACACTTCAATATATTACGACTATACTCGAGGATTCAATGAAAGTATGTGTACAAAAGTTTAAAGAGGGTACAACAGGATTTTCATAGCATTCTAGGGTTCGATTAAAAATTACAAATAACGCTATTTTATATTAAAAATAACAAAAACATTATTTACAAGGAAATTCATTTTAAACAGTGATATGTGCTATTCTATTAATTTAAACATTTTACTCCCGATATTAATCCAAATATGTGGTGAATTCCAGCTTTTGAACTGAAATGGGAAGGTGCCGCCAGATGTCGCACCGTTTCACTTTGCACGTAATGAAATCAGTTTCTGTCGAACGGATTGCGTTTGCATTGCACCGACTGTGTTTTCGCCCGATCATTTCACTTCGAACCGTATCAATTCACTTTGTAACGAATGAACCGAGTTTACACGTCGCATCGAATCAATATGTACGTCATCAAATGACTTTGCGTCGTATGGTTTGCAATTTTACACCGTATCGTTTCACTTCGAACCATATCAATTCACTTTGTAACGAATGAACCGAGTTTACACGTCGCATCGAATCAATATGTACGTCATCAAATGACTTTGCGTCGTATGGTTTGAAATTTTACACCATATCATTTCACTTCGAACCGTATCAATTCACTTTGTAACGAATGAACCGAGTTTACACCGTATCATTTCACTTCGAACAGTATCAATTCACTATGTAACGAATGAACTTGGTTTACACGTCGCATCGAATCAATATGTACGTCATCAAATGACTTTGCGTCGTATGGTTAGAAATTTTACACCGTATCGTTTCACTTCGAACCGTATCAATTCACTTTGTAACGAATGAACCGAGTTTACACGTCGCATCGAATCAATATGTACGTCATCAAATGACTTTGCGTCGTATGGTTTGAAATTTTACACCGTATCGTTTCACTTCGAACCGTATCAATTCACTTTGTAACGAATGAACCGAGTTTACACGTCGCATCGAATCAATATGTACGTCATCAAATGACTTCATGTTGAATTAAATGGCCTGGCATTGAATGGTTTGTAAATATCCACATTTTGACGGTTATGGCTTCCCATACTAGCAGATACTGTCTGTAATAGTCTACGAAGTATCTGATAGCCAGAGGCTCCTTCTCTGTGATGAAGTAGTTCCTCTCCGCTTTGTTGAGTGCTCTACTACCATATGACAATACGCGTTCTCTTCCTTCTTGTACATGGTGAAGAACACCGCCGATACCCAAATCCGATGTGTCTACATCAAGAACAAATTCACCGCCATCTTGAAGAGGATACCCAATATTCTCCGGACTAACTAAAATCGTTATCACAAGCTGCATCCCACTTGAAGTCTTTACCTATCTTGGTAAGATCAACCATAGACCTTACTATCTTTGCAAAATTCTTTACAAACTTTCTGTAATAAGATTCCATGGCGACAAACTGCTTTACCTGCTTTACAGTAGTTGGTGTTGGCCACTCTATTATCTTAGCAATGTTTAGTGGATTGGGTTTTACACCATTACCAGACACAACATGCCCAAGAAATACGACTTCTTCTTGTAATAGTTCACACTTGTCTGGATGCAGCTTTAGCCCGGCTTTTTCTATTCTCCCTAATACTTGCATCACTCTCTCCATGTGCCGATCAATGGTTGTCCCAAATACAATGACATCATCAATGTATATCAAATAAGTGACCCGTTGAATATTTTGCGGCATTGGGTAACCGTCTGGTTTCACTAACGCGTTAACACGCCTATAATCAACGTAAGGTCTGACTGCACCTGATTTCTTTCTGACAAGGACAAGGACGATAGGGCTAGCCCATGGTGATGTGCTTTGTCTTATCGACCCTTTTGCGAGAAGGTCCTCAATCGCCTTTTTCTCTTCATCAGCGAAAGCTAATGGAACTTTTCTTGGTGATTGCTTGATTGGTAGGGCGTCCCTGATTCTATGGAATGTTCAGCTAGATGGTAAGGCCTATGTCCCAGTCATGTTTTTAAAAACTGTCCTTGAATCTAGTGATCATATTCGCCACTTTCTATTTCTATTCAAATGTTCGACCCTTTACGGCCTTCTCATAAAGTTCAGTGAAGATGAGAGGGGACCGCTTCAATCTCCTTCTTTGGGATTATTAACAGTTGTATTGATGTAACACACACGTTTTGAAACTTAATTCTACGTATTGTGCAGTTATTTGCTTGATCTATTGTATGTTTTCGATTGGTGATTACTGTCTGAATTGCCTCAATTAGTTCCGCTTGACCGACTACGCTGTAAAGTTTAATTGAAACTGAGGTTGGAAAAGGATTTAACACCCTAACCTTACTTGTGACACCTTCATTGAATTCTACAAGAACATACGCCATCCGCAGGGGGTATTTGTCGCAGAAATGTTCGGTTGGTTCTATAACATAGTTAGAACTTTCAAACCAATCGTCATATTCCCTGCGTTCAACATATACGTCCATCACCGCTTAACTCTGAGGAGGAATCACAAAGTGATCAGCCGCAGTTACTTTTCTAAGTTTTCAACTTGAACTAGAAATGTCGCCGGAGGCGGACATATATCCCCGCTGGCAACTTGTTAGAGGGTGGGTAAACATACAAGACTCTCATCCTATAAGATATATAGACATATATTATAGAGAAAAAGCCCGGACAATAATTTTCTATTTGACTACCATGTATGAAATGCATTAAAAATACAAAGGGCCATTCATTAGTGGAAAATTATTGAAGCGGAACGTCACGACAATATGCGCATTTCCAGTTGATACTGATGCTTAACTGAGTGGAAAATTATCGAACTGGAACGTCACGACAATATGCGCATCTCCACTTGATATTGATGCTTTCTAGCAAGTTTCACAAAATTATAACATGTGGTTTTGGAGAAATAGCCCAAACAAGAATTTTCTACATGACTACAAGTATGAAATGCATTAAAAATACAAAGGGTAATAACTCAATGGAAAATTATTGAACCGGAACGTCATGACAGTATGCACATCTCCACTTGATATTGATACTTCCTAGCAAGTTTCAATACATTCTAACAAGGAGTTTTAGAGAAATAGCCCGGCCAAGTATTTTGTATTATATATATATATATATTAGAAAAACAAAGGGCCATAACTCAGTGGAAAATCATCGAACCGTAACGTCACGATAATATGTGCATCTTCGCTTGATATTGGTCGCACAAAACCGCACAATGATATATGTGCGCTTTTCCTACTAGCCTAACTAAAGACTGAAATTACAATGTATTCTACTATTAAACTATAGTAAACAATAAACAATATAATAAATGAATGATTTTTATACAAAACATTCACATTGGATAAACAATCTGACTTTTAATAAATGTGAAATGAGCGTTTCAAAAGTATTTGCAACTCGATTTAAACTTAGCGCGCATCGCCTTGCTATTGTAAACAACCCATAATGCATCTGACATAAACATCCAATATGGATACCAGAAACATATTCAAAGCAACACGCAATTGGAATAAACAGTAAGAATTTGGCTGAATACACTCGTTACAAAAAGGTAACATTATAGAATCTAGTCTAGATGATAAAATTAGACTGAATGCGTAATCATTATGTTAATAAATTACAGCTATCGATCTAAAAGATCGATCTAACCTCAAATAGCGAAAACGAAAGTAGAATGCAAAATAGCGAGACACTACAATATTGATATGACAAAGGTGACGTTGCTTTCACCTCCCGGGTGATACTATAACTTAAATCACTGACCGTTTCCTCTACTGTATCAGGACCGTGATATCTAGCTTCTAAAGGCTTTCCAGGAATAGGTAATAAAGCAAAATATGTACCACCAAGTTTGAAACTTCTTTCTTGTGTAATCAAATCATACCTTGTTTACAGTTTTGATTTAGATGATATTGACATTAGGCTGAGTTACCTCACAAGCTTTTAACAGTTCATGGCTAAAATCAGACACATAAGTAACTAAAGTGGCACATCAACAGTGTGACCAGAACTTATTTCAAAAATGCTGAAACTAAGAGATTTTTTAACAGACTCTCTAAAGGCGAAAATTAAAAGTGTATACCCTCATCACTGGTCCTTTAGGATCCTCAAGATCAATATTTGTGTCTTGAAAGCAGAATACCGCTTAAGCCGTTGCTAGGGCCTCAGGTGTTACAGATTAGATTACTTCATACAAACATACTCGATAAAACCGGCTTTGCTACTTGTCTCTCTTGTTTGTGTTTGTTGCTACCAATGGATCTCTTTTTCATTATTTATTGATATTCTGATTGGGTTTTCCTACCACTTGACATGTATGACAAATATCATTTTTGATTGTTGGCCAATGGAAATAACACAAAACCTTGTGACATGTTAATTAATTCTGCCTAAGTGACCAGCTATAGAATGTTCATGGGCCAAACTGAGAATTTCCTAACGATATGAACTAGGAACCACCATTTTGTAATTGAGTCGTATTCATCATCCACAGGGACATCAGGTGATCGCCATTTTCTTATTAGGAGTCCATGCTTAGTTAAATAACAAACTTGGACTTGTGAAGCTTCATCTTCAATAACAGTCAAATCTAATATGCAAACAATCATCTTGGGATATCTATGCTACTTTGTCATGATCTTTGTCATTCAAATTAATAAAAGGAGAATTATCATTTAAGTGAATATTTTTTCTCTGCAAATCACTCTCAGTGGCTTTTTTTGCACAGCTCGAATAACTGCACAAACCGGATACAAATCACGTATTTCCTGTTTAACGGTATCAAGGGATTTATCCACAGACGATTTGTCAAATAAAAGTGATTTGACCTCGACCTTATCGCCAACTAGTAATACATGGACACCTTCAAATGGTAAACAAGATCTTACTCTCACAGCCACAGGTCCAGTAACACGTCTGATGACAAATACATATTATGGAGAGGGACAGTCAAATAACTGCACTCTAATGAATAAGGACACTAGTACCAGAATAAGTCTTCTCAGAAAAAGGCAGAGTATCTGCTAATATACGACATTGAGAAGCTCCTGTGTCGCGTAATATCTTAATGGGGAACGTTTTTTTTAATCGGAAATTAGTGATATGCATGTAGAACATTTAAAGCACTCTGTAAAAGTAATGTCCAGTTTTCCTCTGGCCATGTCAAATTTTCAGAATTTTTCATAAAATGAAGAAAATATTTGTTATATTTTTCCTGAAAAGGTGATATTAATCTTATATGCTTAGTAACATCAACATAAAAGATGAGTGGAAGAGGGGTGAGTATGAATGAGCCTTGCTTGCAAGATCCAATTTCCGCATCTCCAATTCATTTTCTCTCCTATCTTGTTTTCCACCGGTAATTTCATGTTCATTTCTTCTTTCTTTTATTTCTTTTCTCTATTTTTCATTTCTATTGTTTTCACTTTATTTTCCTTTTTATTTTGCAATTTGCAATTCAATTGTTTTTAATCTTAGATCAAACTCAATTTTCACTAACAGACTACATGCACTTTCTTCAAAAATGTATGCTTCTACCAAATATCTTAATAACATGTTTTAAAGTATCTGATTGTCTCATAGAAGATTCACACTTGATAAATTATAGCAAGCAAGAGCAAGTCATCTTTTTAAGTGTTTAAACTCTTTCTGAAGTAGTTTTGCACATGTATTATTTTATTATTGCCGAAAGCAATGAAAGCAATGAAAATGTTTCGATCTCAGACGAGCCCTTAAATTCTGTTACTTGTAAAATTTAACGATAAAGGAAGTGAAAAAACAGCAAAATATTTTTTTTCAAATAGGACAATGAAATATATAGAGAATAATTAACAGCATACATTTTATACTGAATTGATGTCACGAGGGGAAAAAATGGTAATTTGGTTAAAGAAACGAGTTCGAAGTACGAGTTTTTTAACCAAATTACCACTTTTTACCTCGAGTGAAATTCATTCAGTATCAAATTTATGCTGTTAATTATACTGTTTATTATATAACTTTACGTAAAAGAAGAAATTAAAAAATATTTTAACTTTAAACCAGTGTGTTTTTTAACAAATATGTTAAGAAAGTAGTTCCGGCAAAGTTATATCATCACTAGTGACGATATAACATTTTTTGTGTGGTACTAAAATTCCGTCATTCATAGTTCAATGTATATTTATGACAGCTATGTAATAGGTCTTACATAATAGGTCTTGCGTAATAGGTCTACATAATTTAGATCCAGTATTTTCTTTAAATCCTATTTTAGTATACAGTCTTAATAACATTGTCAAGTGTCCCTTTCATAAAAAATATTCAAGTGTCCCTTTAATCGAAATTGTCAAGTGCCCATTCAGTTCTAAATTTAGTTCAAATTCTCAAATGTCATTTTTATAATAGATGAGCACAATACTTTTTAATACAAATCCTCTCGCAATATACATTTCAGTACATAAGCATCCAATATGAACTCACAATATCTCTTTTACTTTAACTTTATACTGAACAATATCAATCTCACAATTCATGTTTATAAACTGTCATAGAATGTTCTAGAAGTTTTTGTCCCAGAATTTTTCAAAGAAAATGCAGCATAAATATAAACATCCAGCAGTAACATAAACATCGTTTCAGAATTTTCCAGAAACATCTACATGCAGGGGCGTAGCCAGAGCCTTTTGGAGGATACGCCCTGGGGGAGGGTTGCGGGAGGAGGTGTCCCCTTCCCGGTGGTGGGGGTCCTCCCCAGGGAAAATTTTGAAATTTGAGTGCAATTTCGGAGGTTTGTGGCTTCATTTGAGCGAGATTTTGGAGGCTTTCGTCTCCATTCATTAAGTGTGTTTTTAAAAATAGTGCCTCACCCACTACCCCCTACAATTTGTATTGCTGATTTTAAAAAAATAAGCACTTTTTTTTTCACATTCGATTTTCTAGAGTACGCCCGGGCGTACAGGAGTATGCCTGGCTACGCCCCTGACATGTCAACAACTAAAATGACCTTGAAAGGCAAAATCAATAATAAACATGTACATCAACATCATACATAAAAGCATAGGGATAACACTATTGGGAAATGTATATTGTAAAGTGTAGGATTGTCAATGAAAATCCGTTTAATTAATTGTTATTAAATCTATACTAGTAAAAATTTCTAATTACCCGCCTAAGAATATACTAAGGGGAAATAGTTTAGCAAGTTTTTTGGATGTGTTTAATAAAATATTGTGTCTATGGCAGTAGTTTCTTGATTTTACAACCAAAAATGTATTATTTCCAGGGTGCACCAAAAACTTCCTAAACATTTTCCCCTCAATATATGTCAATAATATTCTCATTGTTTAGTGTATTCCACGCTTGATTGGAGATACGATTGAAGAGCAAACAATTCGTTTAAATCATCTCCGTAGTGAAGGTGGCTACTATAGATCATACTTGATGACCTCTTTTGCTATATACTCTCTATATATAGCCGCCATGTTGAATGAGGACATGTTTGAGGGCTATCAGGCGTGACGTGATCCAGTTGTTATATGCTTATGCAGACGACATATATTTCCAATAGTTGTACAATGGCGTGACGTGATCGCGGTACATCATGACCTTTATTTTATCAATCTTATGCGATTAAGCTTCGATTTATGAATGTCATATGGTATTCAATTTCAAAGATCAGCAAAGCTTAAACCGTGGTGCGGCGTCCGTCGTCCGTCCGTCTGTCCGTAAACCTTTTTGTAGCTAGTACTCCTCTGCAACTACTAGATGGATTTTCATGAACATTTACAGGAATGTTGCAAATGATGTCTAGTTGATCCTAGCAAAAATTCAAGTTTATGTGATCAAACTAGATTTTTGAATAACAGTTTGTACCGACTATTTCATGAAAACTATCAGTGATATGTGATATGGGACAGTTTCAAAATGACCAACATGACATAATTTTTGTTCTTGTCGAAAATCATTTTGATTCGACGTTAAACATGAGCGGCCATCATTTTGACATTGTTAATTATCCCCACTTGGATAGGGATGTTCCCCGAGCAACTTCTTATGGGGTGTATGTGTCTCACTTTTTTCGTTTCTCTACAGCTTGTACTCGAGTTGAGGACTTTAATATTCGTTATCTTTGTATAACTAAAAAGTTACTCAATCAGGATTACCGTTATCATAAACTTCGTAAAACCTTTGCAAAATTTTATTATCGTAACCCTGATCTTCTTTCCAAATATAAAAGTAATTTAAGGACTCTTCTGCGACAAGGACTATCACAACCTGACTTCTATGGTGATGTGATTTATAAACTTCGTAAGATTCTTGGTCATGATCACTTTCATACTATCTTTGTTAAACGTGTTAACAAGTTTGTCAAAAGAGGTTATGACCCTATCATTTTGCAACGTGCTGCATGCTTGGTGGTGGACCCTTTTACAGTTCGCCACTATGCTTTCCTTTTTAACTGTACGATGACCGGACATGCTGTGGACCCTATGATGACGCCTACCTAAAGCCCATTGGGACGGTGGCGTTTGATGTTTGTCTATGATCTTTCTTGTCGTGCCCGTAATGGTTTATTCTCTTGTTGCTCTGGCTTCTGCCAAGTCATTGAGTACCTTCATTGTGTCTTTCTAGGCTTTTAATTTTTGTATTTTATTTACACGAGCATATTTGTGTTTTACTTATATTGCCTATTGATGCTGCCTTATTGGTTAGAGATTAGATCATGGCGGGTATTTCTTTATTTACACTGTCCTGTTTTAATGGGATGACAGTAGGGTAAGTGTGAGGTTTGGAGCACCCTAGAAACGGTTTAACCCCCAGTGGCCTTTGTTGCCACTGACCGTTCCAGACGGTAGCCCTATTGTCAACCTTTTTGTGTTTGTGATGTCGTTAGCATTTTTTTATTACTTTTGCCTTCTCGTTTGTCTGTGTGCGTGTTTGTTTTTGTGTTTTGTCGTCCTTGAATGCTGCTTTCCCTGTCCGATATTTTTGTCTTTCTTGTTATCTTGTATATGTGTACATTGGGCCTATATAAAGCTATAATCATGGTATGCAATTTTTTATCCAATGTACTTTTTTAACTGGGGAGCATTTTTTTTGTAGAGGAACGAAACTAACAGACTAATAGTTAAACATGGTTGTAGATCATTTGTATCGTAATCATACAAAGCAGTAACATGAAGCGACATTAAAACACAAGATGTCATGGGTCTGACTAAATCTGACATTCTTTAGGAGAATGATGCGAAGGAATCTTAGAATATCTGATCTTATGATTTTGGCAGCTTTCACAAGACTTATGACTTCTTCATAATCATTGCCCCACTGAAATTTCGCCATTGAGTGCTGCTACAGTAACACAATAAATTTTTTATCGTTCTCATAATATGTAGAAAGATAGTTTTCCAATTTCCAAAGACCAAACCTCCTTTGAGTAGTATAACGGCCTACACCGAAATTGCATAGGAAAATTGCTGATAACGCAACTGTTTCCTTTTCCATATTTTGTTTGCGTTCTAGTTATATATGGTTATATATATCCCACTGTGCCTGGATGTAAGCAGGTCGTCCATTACTCTTCCACATTAGACACGGATAAAGTTGATTTGAACTGAATTAAGAACTCTGCATCAGGATTTCTACAATATGTTTACACTCCATTTGTTTATTGTAGATATCATATGCAATACACTCAGGGTAAGACTGCGAACCCTCTGAGATAAATTAAAGTGTTTAACAAACAATGTCGACATTCTTATTCGAATATTAAATTACACTTTACAAATTGTAAAGTGATTACAGGTCTTTGTTATTTGAAGTTAAAGGATAGATTTTCACGAGTGGAATATTTTAAACGCACCATTCAATTCTGATTACAATATTTATTGAATTTACCTGTACATATTTAATATATTTAAGATTGGTAATGCGTCCTTTTCATAGTATTTATCTTCCTGTAACGAGATCATTCATTCTCGCACCATATTGATCAATCTTGGCTTAACTTATTTATTTGTCAGACAAAAGGTTCCTCCATTTGCATTGACTTTTCATTTGTACAATACATATGTATCCGTACCTACCTATTTGTCCTTCTTAAAATACATGTAGTATTGTTCTTCTGTGTACTCTTTAAACAGAACAATCAACCCATTTCCATTAAGTGTTAAGCACAATATTTTGATCTATGTATAAATAAAATATGTCCTTATTTGTTTGTCTTTTAAGTCATATAATGAGTTTTAAATGACACACCTATCAAACTATCCATCATTATTTACGTTCTCTGGCATCATGTGCGTCTGTTTCCAATATTGTTACTTATTTTCTTCTTTCCATCTGAAAGAAATGTTTTTCTCTTTCACAATTATTTTAGAATTTAAAAGAGCAGGAATGATCTACATAAATTAATGGAATATGCAAACGTCCGCTCCTAGCCCTCCCGACCACGCGCGCCATTCCCGCTCGTCCGGATGTCCGTCCGTCCTTCCATCCGTCACTACGTCCGGGCTACCATACATCCATCCATCTCTCTCTCTCTCTCTCTCTCTCTCTCGTTCTCTCTCTCTCTCTCTCTGTATGTATATATTGTATATAAGTTTATCTCCATTTAATCTCAGCCTACGACACAAAACCACGTTAACATATACTGTTCAACCTCTCATATTTTATTACATGTTTAATCGTTTCAAAACGTTAACTGTTTCAATGTATATGAAGGCCTAGGCCTGGAGTGCCTACGTGTACCTAAGCCTACAGGGCATATGCGTACCTACGCGCATGATTACGTACTCGTTTCATTTCCATCACTCATAATCTACACCCAACTATCACCTTCACTCATAATCCGAACCCACCTATTACCCCCACTCATAATCCGCACCCACCTATTACCCCCACTCATAATCCGCACTCACCTATTATCCCCACTCATAATCCGCACCCACATTTTACCCAAATCTAAGTGGTTGATTGTTTATTTGTACAGTAGTAGTTAGCTTGTAAATAGAAATATATGACGAAAAGACGACCTACATTTAACGTGAATAACAGTATACCAGTACTACAGGTACATGATTACCTGTATGAATAAAACTACTACCTGTATGATTACATGAATAACAGTACTACCTGTAAGATTACATGAATAACAGTACTACCTGTAAGATTACATGAATAACAGTACTACGTGTATGCTTACATGAATAACAGTACTACCTGTAGATTACATGAATAACAACACTACTTGTATGCTTAAATGAATAACAGTACTACCTGTAAGCTTACATGAATAACAGTACCATTTTATGCTTACATGTATAACAGTACTATCTGTATGATTACATAAATAACAGTACTTCTTGTAATATTACATAAATAACAGTACTACGTGTATGATTATATAAATAATCGTACTACTTGTAAGACTACACGAACAATAGTACTACCTGTATGAATACATAAATAACAGTACTACTTGTAAGATTACACAAATAACAGTACTACTTGTATGATTACATAAATAACAGTACTACTTGTATGATAACATAAATAACAGTACTATTTGTATGATTATATAAATAGCAGTACTACTTGTATAATTACATAAATAACAGTAAAAGAGATATTGTGAGTTCATATGTACTGAAATAAAAAAATGTGAGAGGATTTATATTAAACAGTATTGTGCTAATCTATTCTAAAAATGACATTCGAGTATTTGGACTACTGTAGAGAACTAAATCAGGAAAGACTTAAATTAAATTTAGACCAAAGGGGCACTTGACAATTTCGATTAAAGTGACATTTGAACATTTGGATTAGAGGGACACTTGACAATATTATTAAGACTGTATACTAAAATAGGATTTTAAAAATATACTGGATCTAATTTATGTAGACCTGTCCTGTAAGTGAATATTTTTCATTGTACTATGTGAATCAATGTGTTGATTATATATATATTTTATTTTTTATTTTGCTGATTTTTCACTTCCTTTCTCGTTAAATTTTACCCGTGAAAGAAATTAAGAGCTCGTCTGAGATCGAAACATTTTCTGTTGCTCTAATCAGTTATACATTGCGTTCGGCAATCATGGCAATAATAAAATAATAAATATTTAAATAATAAATCTAGAAAAATACTTGAGAAATGTGAGTTTAAACGCTTAAAAAAATGACTTGCTCTTGCTTGCTATAATTTTTCAACGTGTGAATCTTCTATGAGAAAATCAGATATTTAAAGCATTTTGTCAAGATTTTTGGTAGAAGAATAATCTTTTAAGAAAATGTATTTAGCCTGTTAATGAAAACTGAGTTTGCTCTCAAATTTAAAAAAAAATGAAATGCAAAATAAAAAAAAATAAAGTGAGAACAATATAAATGAAATAGGAAAAAAAGTAAAAGAAAGAAGAAATGAAATTACCGGTGAAAAACAAGAAAGGAAAGAAAATGAATTAGAGATGCGGAAATTCGATCTTGCAAGCAAGGCAAATTCATATTCAACCCTCTTCCACTCATCTTTTACTTTTGATGTTACTAAGCATATAAGATTAGTATCACCTTTTCAGGAAAAAATATGACAAATATTTTCTTCATTTTGAGAAAACTTCTGAAAATTTAAAATGGCCATTACGTTTACAGAGTGTTTTAATTGGCAAAGCCCGTAAAGTTTAAACTTAATTAACAATCTGATTATGCTATGGAGACGTATTACCAATCATGTCTAAAGGTTCTACATGCATATGCTTAATTATTGATTTAAACAAAAACTATCCCTATGAGTTATTACGTGACACAGGAGCTTCTCAGTCTCTTATATCATGGGCGTAGGAGCCGGGGGGCCTGGGGGCCGCATTCCCCATTGTTCAGATTGAGGGCCAGAGTATGCTTTAGTTTGCCTCCTCACCAATAATGAAACTTTTCTCGTCCATGTATATTAGCAGATACCACCCCCCCCCCCCCCCCCCCCCACCCCACAATAATTGAAACTTTCTTCCAACCATGTATATTAGCAGATACCCTGCTTTTCTGAGACGATTTATTCTGGTACTAGTGTCCTTATTCATGGGGTAGAGTATTCATGGGGTAGAGTGAGGTTATTTGACTGTCCCTCTCCTAGTATTTATTTGTCATCAGCTTTGTAACTGGACATATGGCTGTGGGAATAAGATCATCGCTTTTTTAACCAGGCAATGCCTTAGCTGGAGATAAGGTCTTTGTTAATCCACTTGTATCTGACGGATTACAGTGAACATAATATTCACTTATTTGGTAATTCTCCTTTTATTTATTTAAATGATAAAGATCATGACAAAGTATCAATATTACAACTGATAAGTGAACAACATATATATCCTGAGATTTATTGCTTATTTGATAGGGCCGTTAGTGAAGATGAATCTTCATAAGTCCAAGTTTGTTATTTTTTCTATTACAAACATGATAACCTAATAAGAAAATGGCGACCATCTGATGACCCTGCTGATAATGAACGGACCTTGTTTATATCGTCAGGAAATTCTCAGTTTGACCCATGAAAATCCTATAGCTGGTCACTTAGGCAGTAATAAGACACGTCACAAGGTTTTGTGTAATTTCTGTTTGCCAAAAAGTTAAGAGGATGTTTCACAATACTGTAGGTCTTGTCATACATGTCAAATGGTAGGAAGGAACTTAAATCAGGATATTCCCAAGGCCAATCTTCAACCTATTCCAGCAGTTGACGAACCTATACAACAGGTATAACATTATCACTCTACTTCTAGTATATATGTTGTTACATGTTTTGCTTTGTAAAACTGATGCCCATAGAGAACCTAGCATTGAAATGATATCTTAAAAAATCTCGAAAATTAAACGAAACTACTAATGGATCTCTTTCTTGTTTTAAATGTGTAAGTTCATAGATTTTCATAGTTTAAGCCCAAAAGTCTGGGTCTACCACTTTGTTAAATACAAAGGTTAAGCCCGAGAGGGGAGTTTAAACATATGCTTGCCGAATTTTAGTGTGTGTGTGTGTGTGTGTGTGTGTGTGTATGTGTTGGGGTGGGGTTGGGAGCTGTATTTAACAACTATAGATTTCTGAAAATGCATAATTCACCAAATCTAAACCACCAATCCAGAGTTCACGCATCTCCTCACTCCGTCCTAATTCCCCCGCCTCCCTCTAAACTCAATTCTGGATCCTCATCTGACTTACCCTATTTTAATATTTGTTTTTGGTATACTGCGTACTGTGTATCATGTTATACGTGTGACCGCTTAGAATTTCGTAATCACATTTTAAGATAGATTATAAAAGAAGTCAAAGGGAGAAAAAACTTCTCCCGTTAAAAGTAAAAGTGTAAATGGAAATATCCTTGATTCACCTTATCTACCGTCTATATAATTAAAATCGCAAGTCTCTGACATTAAGAATATAAATACGTTAAATTAAAAAATATCAGAAAATGGTCGAGTAGAACTTCTGTCCAATAGATGAATAGGACGATTTGATATCAACCTGCTGTGCTGTATAAATTCACGACATATCGTTTATGGATAGTTTGAGCAAGCGTAGGGCACTCTTTTAAGTGTTATGAAAGAGTCCCACCCCACCCTACTCCCCCACCGTCTCACCACAAATACACGCGAGGAGTCAAAAAGATATATCACTCGTCGAAGGATGGATTTATAGAGTGACCTTAAATGTATTCGCTTAAAGTCGAGTTTCAAAAACATTCACATAAATGTTCTTCTGAATAAGTCTATACCAAAATTAGTAAACAAATGCTACATTTATGATGATATATAAGAGGCGCTATCATAATATAGTGACGAAAGTTGTGGTGTTTGGTATCGTCGATCACGATAAACACAAACAATATTGCAGCCTCGGTTTGATTGAGACTGTTCATGAACGGTAGTGAAAAGTGCTTGCTACCGTTCACGCCCTCTAGCCCGGGCTGAGCAGAACTCAGTATTAAAATGCCAATAGTACATAAATTTGAGCCATCCTGTAGATGGTATACATTTGACGGTAAACATGGAACCTTCAATGCGATATTTTTACACCATTCCATTGTTTAGGCTATATTCTGTTCAATGCACTCACCCAAACAGAAGAAAAACACGGTACCTGATATAATAGGTACGTTATTTATACAGTAATCTTGACTGTTGTTAAATATAGAGCTACAACTAAAAGCTTACTCTGCTTTAGATATGGCCTCCTTATGAAACTTTAGACATTCTAGAAAAAATGCGAATCATATCTTTTATTAATTTTACATTATTTTCCAGTCACTATAATAAATACAATAATATGCCTTGTGAGATAGTATAATGATAAAAATGTGCAAATGAGACAACTGCCAATAGTGATTGAAGTTCTGTACCAATTATGAGAGCAATCAGGCAAATTTATAAACATAAATTGATTTTTAAGTATTTATACTTTATGTAGGGATGTATGAACTTGAAAGGAATTACTTAATAAAAAAGGTATAAAGCTGTAAGCAAACGAGGTGAACCCTCCTCCGCACCCCAACACCCCACACCCGCTTAGCAGTGGGCAAGGTTTTGATTTCGAAAAAGTAAGAACATTGAAGACGTTATAGAGGAAAATGATACCACACCTTATGTTTATCACAGTGATATGACGTATCTATGATGATGTGAACAAAGTTTGGTTCTTGTTAAGCCCGATTCATTGTTTTTTTTTAAATAAAATATGTTCCATTTGCAAGCAGAAATCAAGACCAATCAACCTTGAATAGATCTTGAAAGTTCTTTTTCAACATTCCTTTAGATACCATTGATGGTAACTTCAAATTTTGAACTTACTTTAAGTACGTCTATGCTAATATGATTTACCTCATGTATCATACGTCACTTAATTTGCCGATTACCGTTACACAATTTTATCTAAACGCAACATCAAAGTATCAATTACAAACATCTGACATGTTGGTTTTGGAATGTCTTCCCGATTTCAATTTGTTTCATATTTGCAATTGTTTTCTTTTTAATGTGTCGATGAGTTGATATTCTTTTTATGTTTACTGTTTGGATATTTTGGTAAATCTAAGACTGTAATTTTACACGTTAGTGTACTCAAGATGACAGTTTTAATAAAACATATAAAGCATTAATTATTTAATAGTCATTGTCCTTTCAAATCTGTGCGCACTTTATAACAATGCTGTTTACTTGCAGAGTTAATTAACTACATAGTATGGCTGGTGAAACTAGACTAGTATGACAGAGATTGACACTTAATTCCAGACATTGGTAAGTCAATGTATGTCAATGTATAAAGCTGTGTTGTGTTATGTGTTGTATCAACTTATATGTAAATGTGTTTTATAATTATAACTTACAATTTGTCAGTAGATACATAAAGACATGTACATATTCTTTATGAGTCTATATATATGGAATTCATTCTTTGTTATAAATATGTTTTTGCTGCCATATGCATTTGTTAATCTTTGATCACTTAGTATGCTTTATTATGTATTGCAGAGTGGTCCATGCCTACCATGATTGACTACCAATAATACAAACGTTTCTTATATTTGACGTTCTGCATCCAGTATCCACATACACACAGTAACGTAGAGAGAACATTCTTTAAAATCCCAATATAACGTTTATTGGTGTGAAACCACACATGAAGACAATTATTCAAGTATTGCTTGACCGATACTGAATTGACCATAGTGATAAGAAGACACTGAAAACGATGCCTCAGAAGCGGCCATCGCAGACAATCAAATGGATGACTATGTGTTGTTAGTTGTGATAAGCAGGCGACATTACATTTGCCTAAACGCAGGTTTGGTAGGTATGACATCACTAAATATGTGTGTAACAAGTAAAATATTATACCCAAGCATACAAACTTGACTTGGTAACATTAAGTTATCGTCAGTCTTGATTTAAGCGATATTCTTGCCATAACTGAGCTCGTATACGCTACTATAATTAGGTTTGATGCCAACAATTTTGAGAGATTTGCTTTTAGGAGGTTAGCTGGGAAAGGACGTAGTGATGAGATTTTTTTAAATTCATATTTAAAGCTTCTTTGGTATAATTTAGATTCAAAATTATCAAAAAAAGGCTAGGTCACCACACTTTTCCCCCACTAGACGTCATTGAAGAAGGCACATATTTCTAACTACAAAATTTCACTCAAAAGAGGAAAAATATAGTCATTGAACTTTTTCTCAATTGTTTTCATAACATTAAGTTTATTGAAAAACAAGAATTAATTTTCGATTGCATATATACATATCTTACAAATCGTACAAAAACAGTTGTAATCCTCATTCGTCTTTTTACTTTAGAAAGCAAACATATATTGACCGTATCTCACCCACTTTTGCTTTTATCGAAAAATTAACTCAAGATAAAAAATTATGTTCTAATGATCAACTTTTTTTAAAACTTGTATATGTCAAGGTCCTATGACATTTCTTTCAAAACAAGTAAAACATATATAGGTCACCAGGCTTCTAATGATTTTTTTATTAAAAAATTCTTTAAATTACACCCATTTTGGAGTTATTTTGACTTTTTCAATGTAAAATACTGTACACACAATATTGACATGGAGATCGAAAATAAAATTAGCTCAGTATTTACTTTTATATATGTTTTCCACTACGGGAAAACAAAAATCTAATTTATTCTATAGCAAAAGGATAAATTATACTCAGAGCAACCCATACCCCCTATTTTGTTGACAACAAAAAATGATCACCAATGACGGAAAAAATATGAAAAAGAAAATTTGCTTAAAATGTTGTATGTTACCATCTTAAATCCTACATTATATCCATATCTACTAGAATGGAAAGAATTAAACAATTCTGTTGTCAAATAAAACTGTGATTTGAAAAATAAAATGTTAAGACTTGAAGATGTCAAAACTTGCCCAGCCAATATCCTTAATATACAAGTTTGGTGTAACTATGAAAATAACTTGCCTATTCAATGTTATATTGATGTCTATTGACTGCATTAAGCATTTCACCCATTTGATATGATGTATTGGCAAGAAAGATCAGATAGGGTAAAAGAAGGAGAAACAATATATCTCAGACTTTTTTGAGGATTGCAGTTATATCTCCATATATCCATATATTCCATATCTCGGCAAATAAGTGTGAGAAACTTCTGAATACATTTTAATCATCTATTGTAGTACCTATTCCGCCAACAACAGCAATTTTTTACAAAATACGAGCTCTGTTTCTAAACCTACTGACGATGAGGTATATATATATAACTTACATATCTTGAGAGACCAGCCAGGCCAAATAACTAAAATGGAGCGTCGAATTTAGAGTTACCAACTCGTAATTGATTTACGTTTATTTAATCAAGGTTATTTGAAGAACCCGTTAATTAACCTATACTTTTAATATTCGGAATAATTGTCATTTCAAAAATCGGCGTGCCGCACTTCAGGTCACACATATAATATATATATATATATATATGACCTGAACAGCTGGATAGTGTTTCTTGAATGCTGCTTTCCCTGTCCGATTTTTTTATCTCTCTTTGATAAACGGTTTTGTAGTGTAATTTTGCCGTTATTTGGCGGGTTAGTTTCTTTAAATGTATGTAACCAACAATTGCATGTAAATTCCGAGGTGTAGTCGAATGTAGTCCCTATTAAAAAAAGTAATTACCACTTTTGGGACATTTCTATTCTTTTCTGTTGTTGTATAAAAAGTGTAATCATTGGGTTTAATGGATTATTTATACACGTTTTCCAATTTTCAAAACTATGCATATAGACCACCTTAATGAAAAAGCCGGAACATGTTACTAAATGGTTCAAAGCACAATTTTATTGATTTCAGCAATTCAAATAATTAAACAAATATACAAAAGGTGTATATATATGTATACACGTATCCTTATATGACACTCTGGAAGGAAGGAATGACGAATAGGAAATCAGTATACTCACCAATTTCTTTATTATTTTAATTTATTTTAATTACAATGCCAAAATGTAAATTTTAATACCAATATAATTTTCCAATGTTAAAAGAGTTTTGAATTTAATAGCATATTCCGCTTTGAAGGAAATACTTGACTTGTATCACTGCTATAAAACTGACATCGTGTCCTTACTGTGTATGTCTGAAAAGCATCAGTTCGGTGGATTATGCCACTTACATTTCAAAAGGTAATTTTTTGTGAATGGTGGTTTACCTAATTGGCACATATTAGGCCATATATGACTGTCGATTTTTTGTGGTAAAAGCAGATTACCCCGTTTTTCCTGGAAAGAACAATGAATGTATACTTCCGTCATCCGTAAGAATCGACACTTTCTAATTTAAACCGTCGGGCCGAACCCACAGCATCATCGACACTTTCTCACATGACAAGTCGAGCTCCCAGTGGGATTCGAACCCACATCATCATCGACACTTTCTCACTTGACAAGAGAGCTCCCAGTGGGATTCGAATCCCACAGCGATGAGAGGCGAGGCGAGAACGTTTGGACGCAGCGTCTTTAATATCTCGGCCACAGAAACACCGTACAAAGTGTTACAGTTGCGGTAGTTAATAATATACCCTGTATACTTTCAGTTACCACATTGAAAGATGGCTTGGTCAACTGCAGGTCCGTCTCTTCCTCGTGATCTCAACTCCTCTATCAGAGGTTATTTTGCATACGAACATTTATGGCCAAATCCTTTTATTGGAGAAAAGCTTATTTGCCAAGCTGAGCCTGAAAACGAATATGATGAAAATGCCATAGCAGTGAAAAAAGATGGAGTAATAGTTGGGCATGTTCCAAGAGAAAGTACAAACTACTTTGGTCCGTACATGCAACAGCCTGGAACAGAATTGATCGCCATGGTAACGGGGGAAGTAACTAACAATCCAACCAAAGGAACTGAAATTCCATGTATTTATGGATTTAAAGGTACACTATTGTAATTATCATATTAATTGAAATATAAGATGTCTAACAGCCAAAAAGTAATATCAGATGCTAATTGACTGGACTTGTCCTTTTACTGCTTTTATTTGAACATATAAGTTAAAGGGAATGTAGGCATACAGCCAAACAATCGCTATTATAGACGAATTCTAAAAAACTTGGTAAAGGGTGAACGAATGATCAAAATCGGATGATAAACAAAGAAGATACGATCATTTGAAGGATCTTTTGAAACGGATATGGAAGCAGCCATTTTAAGAACTATGGTATCACAGTTCTAAATTATGATCTATGGATTATTTATAAATTATGATATATGGATTATTTGTAAACTGATTTATAATGGGAAAATTGCAGCAAATATCTGAACATTAAATATATCAAAGTGTTATATTGCACTATACGGCCAGTTAAGGATTTTGCATTCCTTTTCAGTGATTATCTTTGCTTTAAATGATATTTACCAATATTCGAGTCCCGGTCTGGCTGCAAATTTGTCTAGCCCTGTGACATTTGGCGATCCCGGCAGGACCGTGAATCAATAAATTCCGAGAAACATGCAAATGATAATTTGTACCCAGGGAAATGTGAGGACGAATTTCAATCTGTAGGGGAGTATGTCACGGTTCATATATCTGACAGGTATATTGATGTTGCATTATATTGCCGGTTAGCTCAGTCGGTAGAGCATCGGAACGGTAGTCCGAAAGTCTCGGGTTAGAGCCCCGATCTGACTGCACATTTTTGCTAGCCCCTGTGACATTTGATTGTGAGCATAACGTGACAGAACAAGATACCTTCATGAGTATAATTAGGTGTTGTACGTTGTCAGTCAGAAGGATAAGTGCGGAGAATTGCTTAGTTTGGCGGGAATTGGTGTTAAGACCCATCATACAATATAATCGCTCACTCATGGCGAACATTATTGGTCAATATACACAGACTGGACATTTCAAGCCAGTAAACGTAAACATGGGACATACTATAAATATAACTATCTTCTAGTACTTTAGGTTTGCATCCAACAATATTAAAATAGTACATACTATATACAATGCAAAATACAAGACCTGTGCCAGATACTCCCCCGCTACATATAAATATCTCCTGACATTTCACAATTCGTACTTGCTACATAAAGGGTACAAGAACAAACAAATAAATTCAGAACTTTCATTCAAGTCTTCTGATATAAAAACGTTAGTCAAATGAATATAATAACATCTGAACAATACACGTTTTATAACTCAGCTTATTACCCTTCCAGATGATATATAAGACTGCTGAAATTAGAATTACAATTAGAACTTGGAAAATAATCGAACTATCCTCGTGAAATGCAAATATTCTGTTATTCTCTTAGTAGAGCTATATGCATGAAAAATTGGAGCGATGTACGACTTCCAATCTTGTATCTGGTCTTCCTCCAATGTCCCTAGCATTTCTAAAAGTGTTCCATTGAAACGTTCGCAAGCACCATTTCCCTGGGAGTGGAACGGCGAGAACCGTGACTTTAGTATATTTGCTATTTTGCATAGCTCCTTTATAACCTTACTTTCGAAATTACGTCCCTGATCGCTATGGAGTCTTTCTGGGAAACTGTAATATCGAAAGAAGTGTTCATAGAAGGATTTAGCTGTAGTCTGAGCCCTCTGGTTGCGGCAAGGAATAGCCTGAGCATATCTGGTGAAATGATCAGTTATTACCAAGATATTCTCAAACCCTCCCCTTGACCGTTCCAGAGACAAGAATCTATGCAGACAAGCTGCATTGGGCGGGTGGTGTGAATTGGTATAAATTCGGCCATTGCCCTAACTGGGGATATTTCTGCGCATACGTCTTTCGCAAGACTCAACCTTTTGATTCACGTCTTTCTCGAGACGTGGCCAATACAACCTTTGCCTTACTAACCACAGAGTCTTTTCTTTGACCTGATGGCCCATATCGTTATAGACACCTTTTAAGGCTAGGCTTTGATATGACTCTGGGATTACAAGCTGTCCGATTAATTGACCATCAAGAGAAGTGGTTCTGTAGAGAAGGCCATTTTCGACTTCAAGGCGGTTCCATTCAGGGAGAAATTTCTGCACGGATGCAGTTTGTCTCCCTGGGCCGAAAACTCTTACTCTTGAGGTCAATAGCTTTCGCTAAAGTTTTATCGGTCAACTGTTCTCTGTTCCACTTAATCTTGTTAAAATGCTCAGACAAAAACACATCTTCATCGGCCAAATGACACTGTCATTCAGATTATAAGGTCTATATATGTTGTTGTTTTGACAATTTTGAGGATGTATCCTTTCTAGATATGTGTGGCCCTAAAAAGAGTAGGGGTTCACATATCCCAATTTTTAATTTGGCGCCTGACTTTGTACCATCGACTTTTTGAATGTTCGGGCCATTAAAGTAATCATAGATTGCATCGTTTGTAGTTGTTGTTGTTATATAATATTCGCCATGCTTTGGACTAAGTTGTTGGTCTCATCCGTGTGGTTCAAATCCTGCTCCCTAGCCGAGTTTTCAGCCTTTCTCAAGTGTATAAGGATAGCTTCCTTGCACGTCTCTTTGCATTCGTCGATGATGCTGTCGACGATAGGCAATATTGTTGTGCTGTCTGGTAGCAAATGACAATTTGTCGTCTCGGAATGATGAATGCCTGTTCAAAGAAACGAGTGAAATGTGTCGACCATTCCCTCGCCACGAGTTGTTAGTCTTTGGCCCGAGCCAAAGCCTTTCCTACAGAGGACCCATCATGTATCGGTTTCTCAGGCTCCAGTGGTCTTGGAAACTGCATGTGTCGGTCTTCCCGCTGTCTATGGTACGAGCCACCTCGGTCTCCCTCAATCTTGGTCTATATGGTCTGTAGTGAGACATCGTGTATTCAAAGTGAATCCAACGTATAGAAACGTGATTTAGTTCCGTATATACAACACATTAAATATTTCTCTTGCTAATAATCTGCATAAGAATGTGACATTATTAGATTATACAGTTAGATTATATTGCATGATAACGGTAAATAATATCAATATGTGAACATTTTATATATATATTTTCTGTATGAATATGTTATGGAATATGTCAGTAAAATGTAACTACCACCTTGGTACTCGAGTTACAAATACACGAAAAATCCAATCCATATGGCAGTGATTTTTAAATCTTTATAAAAAACATATTGAACTAAAAACGCTATAAAAGGAATAGGTTGAGATTTTATAGCAACTGATGAATGCCCTCGGGCTGAAAACGTTTCTGCGGCAGGATATTGTTTTCCTGGTAAAATCGTTAACCTATATACAGTTCGTATAGACAGACATAAATATACTTGCAGTGTATGTTAATTGGCTTCATTGGCTATATAAATACAAACTGATTGTAAACCTAAGTGTGCAGAATGCATAACCAATTAAATTCACAGAACAAGGGCACACGTATAACACTGGGTGTGAGACATACACCCGTGAGGAATTCCCCAACGAGACATTTTCAAACGTCAACTTTGGTCGGACATCCGCACTCATCACCACCTCCCCACCTCCCCCCCCCCCCCACCCCCCAACCAACATAACAGCCCATATCAACGCCAAACACTCGAGCTTATGAGCTGGTTAACGCCGTTCACTAGGTCTTAACCCATGACTTGCATAGGCAATTGCTCTTTTCTCACCATCTTGCTCTTGATATAGGATTGTACCTAAACCCGAACCATTAGCATCTGTATGCACGACAAATGGTTTAGTATAGTCAGCCAAGATGGGAGCAGAGGTCAAATTGTCAATGAGAGTTGCAAAGGCCGTCTCTTGGGCATCTCCCCAAGTCCAAAGAGCTACCGATTTCTTTTTGGACTTGTTATTTCGAGATGCCTTGGCCATGCCATGTCCTTCTAATAGATCATGTAATGGCTGTGCTATCTGCGAAAAGTTCTCGATAAAGCGGCGATAGTACCCCGCGAACCCTAAGAACTGACGGAGCTCCTTAATGTTTTTGGGGGTTTTGCCAAGTTCTAATCGCAGAAGTTTTCTCTGGGTCAGTCTGTATACCTTCCTCAGATATAACATGACCCAGATAAACGACTGAGGACATGAACAATTCACATTTAGAGGGTTTTAGCTTAAGACCGTGCTGGTGTAAGCGTGCAAACACTCCCTTTAAACGTTCCATATGTTCCTCAAACGTCTTGGAAAACATGAGGATGTCATCTACGAAAATGAGACACACTTTGAGGTGCATTTCTCCCATACATGTTTCCATCAGACGCGCTGAAATGTAGCCCCAGCGTTACACAAATCAAAACTCATGCGGTTCGCTTCATAAAATATGAGCGGACCAACCGAGAAGGCTGTATACTGTTTGTGATCTTCCTCCATCTCGACCTGCCAAAAGCCGGACCTTAGGTCGAGTTTGGAGAAAAACATGGCTCCTTGCAAGATATCTACAGTATGATCGAACCGCGGAAGCATGCAAGCATATTTTCGGGTCTTTGCATTCAGGGTCCTGTAGTCTATACAGAAACGTAAGCTAGTGTCCCGTTTCCGGACTAACACAACATTAGAGTGGTAAGGACTGTCCGATTCCCTGATCGTACCAGCATCTAACATATCTTTCATATGCTGATGTACTTCCTCATACATTCCGGGGGTTAACTCCTGTATGACTGTTTAAAGGGCTTCTCATCATCAAACACTATCTTATGCTTGATTAGATCAGTTTTCCCTAAATCTGTGGGACCCTTGAACATTTGCTGTCCCACTTGCCCAATACTTGTCTGAGTCTATGCAATTGCTCTGGGTTCAGATTTGCAAGGTCAATCTTCACCTTCAGATCATCCAGAGGAGAATGTTCACTGTTCTTTTTGGACATGCTAAGCATAAACTATGAAGCTAAGTTTTCACCTCACTTATGTGACATATATCAGACTTGGGACTTATTGTCACACACTTGGCCGACATATTGCAAAGTTTAACTTGAACTTTGGAACATGACCCCTGTTGATCAATCTTGATCACTCTTGGGCAAACTGTTAACTGTTTACAGTTTTCCAAGTTCTCTGTAACCACTTCTGTTACATCAGCATCAACACTGCGGGCAATACCGTTTATAATAATGGTTTCATATGGCGCAACGCTGACAGTATGCATATTGGTAGATTTGACTGTAATTGTTTTACATTTAATACTATTCATAGCAATTTTCCATGACCATGAATTGTATTTGTGGAGGATTATCGACTAGATAGTCTCTACGCAATCGAATAACATTTGTTCCTATACAGGAACGTTTGGATTCAGAATCCAGTACAACTAAAATAGGGACACTAGTTCAAAATCAGATAAAACGGCATTAAAATAGGATACTCAATATATCCCAGATAACTCAGTAACGAACCATCCGCAATGGTCACTTTAAGACCGAGTGACTCGAGAAAGTTGAGCACTGGCATATCACTAAGTGACAGATAAAAAACTATTCGGCTAAGAAGAAATTATGGACCCCACTGTCGATAGGCTACTCAGTATATCCCAGATAACTCAGTAACGAACCATCCGCAATGGTCACTTTAAGACCGAGTGACTCGAGAAAGTTGAGCACTGGCATATCACTAAGTGACAGATAAAAAACTATTCGACAAAGTAGAAATCATGGACCCCACTGTCGATAGGCGCAGTGACTGGAACATTGTCAAAGTTAAAAATGCTAGTGTTGGACGCTGGTATAATATGTTTTGGCCTTTAAAATGGGAACCGGTCTCTGTATGGCCATCTACAGAGGCGGTTGATCTTTTGGCTGTGGCGCTCCCCTACCAAAAGCCTGTCCTCGGTTGTTGTTTCCTAGGTTGTTGCTTCCTCGGTTGTCGTATTGGCCTCTATTGGCCTCGGTTGTTGTTACCACCGTTGTTGATGTTCTGGCCTTGGTTGTTGCTATAGTACTGCCCTCTGTTAATTTTTTGCAGTTCCCGGAGGACTAGAGACTGTTCCTGTAGCTGTTTAACAACTGAGTTGATCTGAGATCCTAATCTCTCCTCGGTTTTTAGATCTACAAGGTGAACTCTCTCGCCAACTCATGTCTATCCTTGTTACTCTCTACCATGGGCTCATGGTATACTTTCTATGTTGGACGTGGGCCAGTGTCCTTTGGCAAATTCAGCTGCTTTTCAACAATCCTGATCTCCCGCAGTAATTCATCATAAATTGTTGATTGAGTCAAACTTATGGCGGGTGTGGCTTTTAATGAGTTCACTTCGAAGTGAGGACCAGAACTTCTGCCTGAGGAGGTCATCCTTATACTCTTCTCTAACGTGGCCGTGTTCAATCACAGTCTGGAGAAGTGTCTCCAGCCTACAGCCGAACGTAGTCAACGACACCCCTTCCCTCTGGAAAGAATTAAAAAACTCCTGCATAATCATGTCCTGAGTCGACATATCCCCAAAGGCAGTATCCAAGCGCTTCAGTATCACCTCAATAATAGTCGCTCTCTCACCTCAATCTATGAAGGTATGTCTCGCTATACCTCGCAGAGACCGCCTATAGTCTGAATCATTATAGCTGAAGGGTATTCAGGTATAAGATTGTTCACCTCGAACCTCCACTCATAGTATATGACGTCATCTTTCTGAATCTGGTCATCCCCTGAAAAGAATGGAATCTTTGGCACTGTAATGGAAGGGGTTGGGTGTAAGAAGCATTGGCTAGTTTGGTTGTAGTACCCTGATAGTCACCAAACTCGGTACACCTAAATGCCTGATTGATCCTCGTCTGATGCTTTGCGACAAAGGGGTATACTGAGAGAATGTGGGCACAACGGGTTTGGGGGGGGTATAGCGGGTTTGAGTGGGGGTGGGGTTGTAACGGGTTTGGCTGGTGGTACAACGGGCTTAGCCGTTACCACTGGCATTTAATGCCTGTATCATGTCCATCTCTGTCATGGGGGTTTTACCGGTAGACATTATGAAGATAAATCACGGGTATATATAAACGATGATAAAGCAGTTGTATTACAGTGATACAATCACACTGTCAATACACACAATTCAAAAAGGGGTTCTGAACCGCTGAAAATTCACTAAATTAATACCACGGGAAAATGAACATCAATATTACTGCAATAAATGAACATATACTCGCATTCTGCATAGAAATATGCTGAAAATTCAAGAATATTTGAAAATGCTAAACGCAAGCTTGCACATATAAGAAATTTGTAATAATGTGAACGTATAGAATACAATACATCAATTTAAACATTGCGAACATATACCTTTCTGTATATCCCTGCTCTCTCTCTCTCTCTCTCTCTCTCTCTCAGCTGTTGAAGTGCTGTGAAATTTGTGAATGGATTTTACAGTATAAAGGGTGCTCAAGTGATGGGTTTAAATAAGCAGGTCAAAGAACTGTCAAGTCGGTAACAACACCTTACTCAGTAACCTGGACAACCATCGTATATGTGGTTATCAGATAATCACACACAACACTATATTTCACCCAAGAATAAACTTACCTACTTCTATCAATATCAACCTCAGTGTAAACAGAAAGTAAACAAATACATATGAGTTCATGGCAAATGCTGTAAATTTCAATGAAAAGTCTATTGAATCAACACAGTTGACTCAAAACTATATTTACATAAAAAACAAATACATTTTATATTTGCAAACTAGTATCGCCTTAACATGCGATAGCCACAATCAAAACAATAACAAAGCAACGAGTAAGCCTCAATTTGACACAGTGACTTCTCGGGAAATTCCTATGAAGCTCAAATTTCACTGCTACCACGTGATAGACTCAATAATATAATGTAGCGATAAGCGCAACAATAGAATGACACGGCCATAACATATAAAGTAACTAACGATACTAGATATGCAAATAAAAATATATGAAAAAGATAACTTACAGCATTTCCAAAAGTACTTCCTATCCAGGAATATATACACAACCTAACACATAACACAGAACACAAAACACATATCACTCCATGCCGTATTTACACATTGTCCATCAGATGTGAAGTTGGTGGCATCTCTCCGTGACATCTCCACGTCTACGCAATCGATTTTCTCTCGCAAGAAAACCTGTGCACATTTCTTAAATCTGGTTGGAGCCCGAAAATAAACAACACACTACATCATCTCGAACGTAGACTATATTTCCATGGACTCATTCGCGGGATCCTTCCTAGACGTGCTTCGGTCTGGTTTATCCGTGGATTACAGTCTTCGCTCTATCCCTCTCCCTAGATTTGGGCATGATTGTGAGCCTGCTGCCGTCGGGATTATAAATAAAACAACGTTTTCTGCCGCGGATCGTGGGTTTATTAAGGGTAGAATCAATAGTACGGTATAAACCTAAAACAATACAAAACGAATACTTAATATACAAGACTTGGAAAACAGACAAACAAGACAAATACGATACAAAACCCACGCGGTATTTCATCATTTTAAGCATAATATACATACAAATAATGTCTTACCAGACTTGAAGTAGGGATGTTAGTAGATCTAATTCTCACAAATAACAAATGACTTTCTTTCACTCACGTGAAAAGAACAAGATACCTTCATGAGTATAAGTAGGAATTGTACGGCGTCAGTCGGAAGGAGAAGTGCGGAGAATTGCTTAGTTTGGCGGGAATTGGTGTAAAGACCCATCATGCAATATAATCGCTCACTCACTCATGACGAACATGTATTGGTCAAGATACACAGACCGGACATTACAAGCCAGTAAACGTAAACATTGAAACAGACTATAAATACAACTCTGTTCTAGTACTTTAGGTTTGCATCCATCAATTCTAAAAGAGTACATACTACAATTCAAAATACAAGACCTGGGTCACATATGGTAGTTTAGAACTATGACGTCAAATTACTCAAAATGGCGACTCGACTCCCAAATCCGTTTTAGAACCACCTTCAAATAGTCATATCTTCTTTGTTCTTTATCCGTAAATAAAGATATACTAGTTATGACCCTTGATTTATTGAACAATGCCTTATAGGCCTTCAGTTGGAGGGGGAGGTCGGTACCATTTGAGGTGGCAACAATGATTTTTAGCTCGACTATTCGAAGAATATGGAGAGCTATCCTACTCACCTCGGCGTCGGCGTCCCCAGCTTCATCTTAAAGTTGTTGTGCAGTATATTTATAACGTCAAAATTACTCAAGCTATTGCATTAAAACTTTGTACTAATGTTTCCCATCAAATTCTGCACGTTATCCAAAAATCCCGATTACACTTTCTTGCATTTTGGCAAAATTGTGGCCCTTTGATTGTCATGTCTTAAATCCAAGCTTGACCTTAAACTTTTGCGCAACAGATTTATAACTTCAAAACTACTCAAGTTATTGCATTACAATTTTAAACTAATGTTTCACATCACATCAAATTCCGTACACCTTATCCAAAAATCCTCATAACTCTTCCTTGCATTTTGACAAAATTGTGGCCTTTTGATTGTCGTGTCGTTATTCCCAGCTTGACCTTAACATTTTTGTGCAACATATATATAACTTCAAAACTACTCAAGTTAGTGCATTACAATTTTAAACTAATGTTTCACATCAAATTCGGTAATTTATCCAACAATATCCATAACTCTTCCATTTATTCAGACACAAGTATGGCCCCCGAATATGTAAAAATGTCATATATTTACATAGAAGTATATAGGAAAACCACTTAAAAAGCTTCTTCTCCGAAACAGAAAGGGCTGCAGCTTAACTATGTTGTATGAAGCATCGTCTAGTAGTCCTCTACCAAGTTTGTTCAAACAGTGACCATGTGATCAGAATTGGACCCGCCCCGGAGGTCATAAGAGTTTAATAGTTTATTCTCATCACAGTTCGCTATTATCTACAATACAACAAATCATAAAATACAACTGTGCCATTCTTTTTAGAATTACAAGAGACTATACAATATCAATATACATTTGACTGTTTACAATGTTAAAATATTGAGCATCTGAACCGACTGCCACAGCCGTGTCATAAGACTCACAAAAAGCCACAGCAGTAGGTCCAGTAGTCAATGCATACGCATATATCACTGTTTTAATTTATAAAATCATTTTCTAAATATATTGTTATCACACACATTTATTTAGTGTAACACAGTAAAAACTGAGAGGCCGGTGCTAATCTTGACATGTTGTCTAAAAAGTACTTAAAATAGAAATATTAATATGTGAGTTAGAGAATCGCAACGGCTACTGAAACCTTAAAAAATAGTATAAACAATCAGATAACAACCCAGATCAGATCTGGAGTGTACTGATTAGCACCGACTTTTCAACGTCGTTATAAAACCTTATTTCTTATCTAATAATGATTGCATTATTTACAGCATAAAATATGATGAAATTAACTTTAAAAAAAGAAATAAAAAAAATAACGCTTACCAGCTTACTACAAGTAAAATAAATAATAATAGTAACACATAATTAAGAATATAAAACAGAGTTTCGCTTTTAGAGAATATTACAACAGGTTCTGGCACTCACGCGTATCATATCTTTATTTGAAAATAAAAATAACATTTTGCCTGTTTCGTTTACATCTATAAAATTTGGATATACAGACACTGCTTTATCAAATAAGAGTTTTCTAATATCACCATACATAGCACATTCTAAAACAGCATGCATCTCGTCCTCAACCTTGTGAATACAAAATGGACAAAAACGCTCATTTTCTGCAATAGTTTCATATCGACCTGTTTCGATTCTCAACGGTGCCACACCACACCTAAACTTTGCAAATGCAGCTCTGTGCTGTAAAGGTAATATAAGTTTGCAATATGATTCAACTTCATACTCTGATTTAAATAGCCTGTATGTTCTTAACTTGTTTCTACCTACTCCACTTACTCCTGTTACTCTGTTTATACTATTCTTCCAATCTATAACATATAAATCCATTAGAGCCGCTGTAACATCTTCAATAAATTTTAACTTTGGAAAGGAAAAAATTATATTCGTGTATGCATCTAAGCCAATTATTTTAAACTTATCAACAACAGAGTTGAACCAATTTTTACAATTTCGGTTAGCTTTATAATAAGCCCAAACAAAAATACGTTTATTTATCCTTGTATTGTTAAGATTTACATTACGACTCCAATGGTTACACACATTTTTCCATTGTCTAATACAAGGAGGTATCCAACCCATATCACCTGATAACGCGGCCACTTGAGTGTATTTGCCTACTCCTAAGTAAAACCTCATGGCTCTATGTTGTATAGCATTTATACAAGAGAATGATTTATTTCCCCATATAGAAGCTCCATATGAAATAACAGGCCAGACAAGAGAATCATACAGTTTTGTATAAACATCATATAACCATATATACACTTACATGAACATACAGATACAACCATCCAACCAGCATAGACACCGGGTTCCTACCCCACCCCTGGGGAAACAGCCCCCCGATCATAACATGGAAACCATTGCGATCCCCACCCTATAACCATACATACACTTACTGGGCACGAAGAGACGGATATAACCACTCAGACAGCATAGGCCCCGGACTCCTTCCCCACCCCTTTGGACATAGCCCTTCGGTTATAACTTCGAAACCATTGAGATCCCCACCCTATAACCACATATACACTTACTAGGCGTAAACAGACGGATACCACCACCCAACCACCCAACCACTCAACCTGCATAGAACCAGGTCACCTTCCACAAACCTGGGGACATAGCCCCTGGGGTCATAATTATGAAACCGTTGAGTTTCTCACCCTATAACCATATATACACTTACTGGACAAGAACAGACGGTTACAACCATCCAACCATCATAGATCCCGGACTCCTTCCCCACCCATGGTGACAGCCCCTGGGTCGTAACTTTTAAAGCGGTGAGTTCCCCACCATATAACCATATATACACCTACTGGGCATGAAAAGACGGATATAACCACCCAACCGGCACAGACCCAGGGCTCTTTCCCCACCCCTGGGGACATATCCCCTGGGTCAGAAATTGTAAACCGTTGATATCCTCACCCTATAACCATATATACACTTACTGGGCATTAACAGACGGATACAACCATCTAACCAGCGTAGACCCTTGGCTTCTTCCCCACCTTTGTGGACCTAGCTCCTGGGTCAAATTTACAAATAATTTGATATATTCGAAAAACATTATGGGGTCTATAGGTCAAAGTGCATGGTCACAAATTGCATTTACGATGCTATATGTTGATACATTCACATTCAAAATATCAACGAAGTGTGAGGGTAGGTCAAGGCTTTTATCACTAACTTTTTTTTAAAACAACAGTATAGTTCTGTCATTTAGATGTTAGTATATATGAAGTTTTAAAGCCGTTTGACTGTAACTGTGCGGGAAATCAACTAAATTTAATACCCCATCTGTTTGTGATTTTCTTTAAAGATGGGGACCAACTATTTTAACTATTATCCTTAACTATTTTTTTGGAAATGATTTGTTTTAAAGTAAAACAAACGTCCTTATGAAAAACTGTATGTTCTTGATAAAAAGATAACCGTTACCAAGACATAGGTTGTAAGGTTTTTATTTTAACCCATCGCTTACCTTGACCTTAGATCTTATGACCTAATGTTCTGAGACTTTGTTAAAGGGAGTACATCAGGATTCTTCTAGAAATATCTTAAATTATAAAAATGTTCCAATTCATAATAAAACACTTATATCCATCAAAATATGATGTTCGAACCATATTGTTAAGGTTTAAACTTCGAATACACCATATAGCTAGGACTGAATCGGGCATAAAATGCTGAAATTAACCCTGGTGCGTAACCTAGGATAGCACGTATTACTGTACAAAATGAATTTCCTTGTAACTAAGGGGTCATTTTTAGGATCATTCATTATGTTTAGGCGCTTTAAAACAGAAAATATCATTATTTGTCAATTTTAAATCGGACCCCTAGACCCCTTTGAAAAGCCTGATGTACTCCCTTTAAGGTCAATTAGGATTACACATATATATATATATTTATATGTATATTGGAAATTTGATCGCGCTAGCTTGTAAATTTCTTGAAATATATTAATACTTTTCTATTTCAGTCTATATACAATCAAACCAGTTTTGCCGCCATATTTGATGACGTCACTAATTTAATTGATTCTTGCAGGATCGATATGCGGTGATAAAAGCATATTTTGTTCAAAGATTTAAAATGTTCCCGGAATAACTTTATTTTTCATGAGTTTTGAAGTGTGAAGATTCTGATGTCTGTGGCGTCATCATGTACTGACTTCACGAAGCCGAATTATGTTAATATACGACTAGGTCATGAGCTCTACAATCTGTTAAAGTTGCATTCAAATAGGA